>ML807140.1:438883-452288 GCA_009831015.1 Picea engelmannii
TGGTAAAAGTAGTTCAAGTTAGTTGCGTTATTTACCAAAGAAAAATGATTTTTTCTTAAGTTTTTTACTTGAATACTTAGGACATTAAGTAGCTCTTAGTCGGGCGAAATATTTTTTTAAGTTTTTTCTTTTCAAAGATCTGAGAAAAGTAGTTACAAAAAATTTGGTGAAAGAGTTTAATTTGGCAAATCTTTATTTGTGAAGAAGGAGTAGTTTGTTTTAGTTTCATCTTATGCTCTTCTCTTTCATCTCTTAAAGAACATCATTGGTTTCACTTTCATTCCCTTTGACATAAGACAACCACTAAAATTAACGCTTAATTAAAAGTTATTAGACTTTGTGTTTGTAGGGTCCATCAATTTAGTCTAGGCTAGAGCCTTCATTTAGGATTGGAGAGGAAACTCTTCAAGGCTACAAAAACAAACATAAGAGTTTGTGTTAGGGAGTGCTTGAAAGTCCAGTAACCGTGAAAGTTATCCAGGACCCCCCTCTAACACAAGGTCTAAACATGAGGTCGCGTGCGGAAAGATAGCGGAGATAACCCCTCCAAAGAGGGACCAAGCATAGTGGGGAACACATATAGAGGGCTTATCTTGAGATTTCATTGATCTCATTTTCCATGGAGCTTCGTGGGTATTGAATCCGTTCGAGGTCCTCAGTCGTCTTTCGGAAATATTGCTTTCGATACCCTTGATAGGTTTCAGGCTTGATACCCTGCTCATTGCAGTCCACCCGACTGTCAACTGTACCCGCCTAGTGACAGTTCACGCGTTGACAACCTAGTTGCCTTTATCTTAGTGACTTACACAAGTGACTGCGGGGGTATACCGTGGTACCTAGGGCAGACATTGGGCCACGCTTTGTAGAGTATACCCGAAGGGTGGTTCCGTATTCCAGTTGCACTTGCAACGGTAAGTTTCTCTAGTGTTGGCTAGTGTAACTGTTCTTCCAACTAGCTAGTGATCTGCTTGTCTTGTCTCATAGGAGCTTTTTCTAGTGTGTGTTGGTATTTAATGTTTATAGAAATCCCTAGTGTGTCATTGATATTCTCACACCGTGGAGGATCAGGAGATTCGTTGATCACGAAGGCTTCTTGGCCTGTCGTCAGTTAATTTGGAGCCACCTCGGCCAGTGTTAAGGCGAAGACTAGACCAGGAAGGGTCTTTTGAGGCGACCAGGCCACAGGAAACTGAGCCCGACCCATCTCCGAGAGGAGAACATTTGATTCTGGAGGAACCAACCATTTCTGACCTCAGAGAAGAAGCTCTTGGTCCATATAACCCTTTGATAAATGATCCATCGGCGCCCATCAGTGTATAGGTTAAACCTTATGAGCGTCAGGTAGTGTCACAAGAAACGATGGAGACAAATGTTGCTACTTCTTCAAGGAATCCTCATATTCCCTCTACGACTATCACTTCAAGGGGTTTTCTACCTCCAAACCAACCATCGTTGGTCCCGACCACTATGGTCTCGATCGCCTCTACCTCAGGCAATGGTTTGATTCCCTCTATGGTGGCGATCACTACTCCTTTCACCCAGAGTGCGACATGCCCTCCATTCTCATATGGAATGTCTAGCTTTGATACAAACTCTGTCTTTTCCTACTCTAATCTACAGACTTTAAGTCTAGGGGCAAGGAGCTTGAATGCTCCTCTGCAAGGATCCATGGGGGGAATTTCAACTCCCTATAATGCTTTCCCTTACGGTGAGGTTCATGTGCCTCCTTCGTCCCCTTCACTCAGCGGTGCTTACCAACACTCTGTCGGGCCGAACGTAAACTATAGTTTGCTTGGAGTAGGTATTCAAGGACTTCCTTCTTATAGCATGCTGGTAGGTTTGACACTGTTCTCTTTGTTCGACGTGTTTGGTAACAACGCATTCTCATCAGTTGTCGTCTCAGTCAGGGGCAACCCTGGTTATGGACAACAAAATCCTATGCAGGGTACTATTCCTACACAGGGGGAAAACTTAGGAATTCCTTCCTCACAAGAACTTTGGAATCTGTGACAGGGATCAGTACTTCCCTCATTAGGGATGCCGACCAGGGGCAACCCCTTCCATAGCCAATGGAACCCCAGGCAAGGCTATGGATCTATGCCCGTCGGATCGGCAGGGGGAAAACTTTCCCAAAATCTTTGGAATGCAATGCCAGCCCAACCTTTTACGTCCTATTACGGGAGTCAGTTGATGACATCTCAACAAGCGCAGAATCTGTACGTTGGTCATGACCATGTGTTATAACCCTAATTTTCACTAGGCATGCTTACCTAGCATCAGGCCATCTCAGATTCCTTCTTTGTCAAAACACTACTAAACAACTCTTCTTAAAAACACCTTTTATAAAGGCCCACGTGCCCTGCTCCATTACTACATGCATGTACACACTAGCTGACCCAAAACAAACCGTGTGTACTTACAAAAGCACGAAAAAAGGAAAGTTGCTGACGAAACACATAGCTTTGGGTGAGTTAACTAAACCTTCCGGCCATGCATGGCTGAGGGTTAGACCAAAAACATAGATTCTTCTAGCCTATAAAAGAAGGGTTAGGGTCCCATTTTGAGGAGGATAATCATAGTAAAGAAACTATACACGATTGCACATTCCCTTTGTCCCAACCCTTTAGCCATCCTTGTGCAAAGAGAAAGATAGAGAAAAGAAGTTGGAGGACATTTGAAGAGGAGCCCAGGACTAGGTTCATGGAGCAGTGGTCGGCTTCATCATTGTAAGTTGATTTTTTGAAGCTAATAATAAAGAAGTAATGTTCCCGTCCCACCATATGAGGTTTTCATGGTTTATTGCATACATGTTTATTGAATCTCTAACCCATTAATCTATATATCGAATGCATGTGGAGTTCTTTGTTTGTATTGTGTGAATGTAGGTCAGCCTTGGGAGGAGAGTTGCAGTCAAAGAGTGATCAAGTGTGAAGAAGGATCTATATCAAAAGCCCGAAATAAGGTATGCTCACTTGATCTTCTTAACTATGTATTTTCTTAAGAATAATGGGGATTAGGTTTGGGACGATGGTAGAAGGTAGGAATCTTTAGGTATTTTTTTCATGCATAATAAAACCCTAAGTGCTAGTCCGTAGAGGGATTTCCCACTCATAAAAGAATTGGCGACCATACTGGGGAGATATCTAGGGTTTCTGGGAATATGTTTTGGGTATTTTTAAGAATTGGTTTCATTTCCTATTTTTAAAGTTTCTACAAAAGTCTGAGCTAACAAAGATTTTGGTCTTACATACCAGTTATCTTTGTTTCTTTGCTTGACTGTATTTTTTTTTCTGAGACCCACAGAGGTACACATGGCCTGTGTAAGGTATGCACACGTGTACCCATGCCCTACATTCCCACAGCCCGCGTGTACACGCTAGATGAGGATGTGTTAGTCGCGTGTATGATTCCAGAAAATTTCTTTTAGAGAGGTAGTCATCCTCTTCCCTTTTAGAATTATTCCTTCTCAGGGGTTTTTTGGAACTCTTTCTAGTTTGTGTTGTTTGTAGTCTATAGCTTAGGTTTCACCTTGGATTGGTTTGTTCTATGAAGTTTTCCTTGAATTTTTTTATTTTTCTGTTAAAGTAAGTGTCTGAGTCTTCAAGAGATTCTGGTTCTCAGTACCAGTAGTATCTGCCTGGGCTGGCTTTCTTGGATTTTCATTTGTCTCAGAGTTTATATATACACACGGCCTGTATAAGGCCAACGCGCTTGTACATGTGCTCTAACTTTACACAGCTCACATGCACATGCTTTTTGTTGAACTATCAGCAGTGTGCTTGTGGAGAGAATTTTTGTTGAAGGTGAGGCAGTCATCCTTTCTTTTGACAAGAGTTGTACCTCTCAGGTTTTTGGGTCTCTGTCATAGAAGTCAGTAACTTAGGTTTGATCACAACAATAGATTTCTTTTTTCATTTAGAAGTTTTCCTCAAAATTTTCTTTTATAGGGTTTTTAGACAAGTGTGAGATTCCAATTTTAATTTGCTTGTGTGTGATTTTTAAAGTGAATCTTTGCGATATGCGCTTAGGCCAGAAGTTTTCTTGGTTTTGACGTGTTGATATTTTTTCTTTTTGCTTTGTGAGCATTCAATTAAAAAAAAAAACTTTTATTTCTTTGTTTGGTTAAAAAGTGTTGTTTTGCATTAGTAACCAAGGAAAAGTCTTTGCTTTCATAAGTTCTTGATGGTTTACTTAGATTATAAGTAGCTTGTAGTCGAGTGAAATCCTTCTTTGAGTTTGTTGTTCAAATATCTTAGAAAAAATTTTAAGTTTGAAAAGATTTTTTAAGAGTTGAGTTAAGTAAAGGTTTTTTGTTTCCATCTTTCTGTTTATTTTTCTTTGTCCTTTCAAACATCACTAGTTTCACTTTCATAACCTTTGAATTAAGACAAGCCATAAAAATTAACACTAAATCTAAAATTCATTAGAATTTTTATGTTTGTAGGGTCAACCAACTAGTTTAGGATTAGGGCCTTGAATTAGGTTGGAGAGGAAATTCTTCAAGGCCATTAAAATCAAACATTGGAGTCTGAGTTAGGGAGTATCAAAGTCCAGTATCGTGAAATTTATCTGGGACCCCCCTCTAACACAGGGGATAAACACGAGGTCACGTGCAGAAAGGTAGCAGAGATAACCCCTCCAAAGATGGACCAATCGTAGTGGAGAACACATATAGAGGGCTTGTCTTGGGATTCTATCGATTTCATTTGCCACGGAGTTTCATGGGTATCAAATCTGTTTGAGGTCCTTAGTTGTCTTCCAGACCACTTTCTTTTGATACCCTTGATAGGTTTCAGGCTTGATACCCTGCTCATTGTGGTCTACCCGACTTTTGACTGTACCCGCCTGGTGACTGTTCGTGCACTGGCAACCTAGTTGCCTATCTTTTTAGAGACATACACAGGTGACTGTGGGGATATACCATGGTACCTAGGACATACATCGAGCCATGCTTTGCATAGTATACATGGAGGATGCTTCCGTGTTCGATTTGCACTTGCATCGGTAATTTTCTCTAGTGTTGGTTGTTGTAACTGTTCTTCCAAATAGTTTAGTGTTTGCTTGTTTTATCTTGTAGGGACTTTTTTAGTGTGTGTTATTTTTTGAACGAATAGAAAGCCCTAGGGCATATTTGATCTTCTCACATAGTGGAGGATCACAAGCTCCATTGGTCATGAAGGCTTCTAGGCTTGTCGCCAGTTACACTGGAGCCACCCCTACCACCAATAAGGTGAAAGCTAGACCAATAAGGGTCTTTTGAAGCGACCAGGTCACAAGAAATTGTGTCCGACCAACATCCGGAGGAAAAGACCGTTTTAGACTTTGGAGCGAAAGCTCTTGGTCCACCTAAAACTCCAACCACTGATATTTCAACACCCATCATCGTACTGATTCACCCTTATGAGTGTCAGATAGTGTCACATGCAGCAATGGAAACAAATGTTGTCACTCCTTGTGGGAATTCTTCAATTCCCACTACGATTGTCACCACAGGAGATTTTCCACCTCCTAAACCATCGTCAGTGGTCTAAGCCACCATGGTATCAACCACCTCTACCTTTCATAGTGGTCTGATCCCATCTATGGTGGCGGTCACAACCCCTTTCACACCAAGTGCGACAGGCCCTCCGTTCTCATACGTGATGCCTAGCTCAGGTACAAGTCTTGTACTTTCCTACTCCACTTCATAGACTTTAGGTATGGGGACAAGGATCTCTAATGCTCCTCTGCAAGGCCACATGGGGGGCACTTCAGCTCCTTTTAATTCTTTCCCTTACAGGGGAGGTCATATACCTCCTTTGTCCCCTTCGCTCAGTGGAACGCATCAACAATCCGTCGGGCCACCTGCACACCATAGATTATTTGGAGCAGGGAGTCAAGGACCAACTTCGCATAATATGTTGGTAGGTTCGACACCATTTTGTTTGTTTGGTGCGTTTGGTAACAACGCCTTCTCGTCAGCTGCTTTCCCAACTGGGGGCAATCTTGGTTTCGGACAACCTATTCCTATGCTGGGTACTATTCCTGCACAGGGATCACACCCAGTAACTTCTTTCGCATCAGGGCCTTAGAATTCTTGGCAGGGATCCGTTCCCTCTTCAGGAATGCCGATCTGGGGCAATTCTTTTCACAATCAATGGAACCCCGGACAAGGTACTATGCCTATCCCCATGGGATTGGCATGGGGCAACCCTTCCCAAATTCCTCTGAATGTAATGCATGCCCAACCGTCTATGTCCTATTTTGGGAATCAGCCGATGATGTCTCCTCACACACAAAATCCATACACTAGTCATGGCCATGGATTTCACCAGAACCCAGGCCAGCAGCCGAACTTTTTTTGGAAACTTGGTGCCAGTCAAACTCTAGGTCCCTTTTTCCAGGTTATCACCAACAACCCAAACTACCTTTCCTGGAAACCTTGCATTTTCCAGACTTGACAAGGTTGTTGAGTGACCCTATCTATCATGATCTGCATTGGCCCCCTATGCCAACGAAGTTACCTTCAGACCTACCAAAGTTCAAAGCCAAGCCTAACAAAGATCCAGGAGATCATGTGACTACCTTCCATCTTTGGTGCTCATCTAACTCATTGAAAGACGACTCCGTATAGTTGCGATTGTTTCAACGTACTCTCATTGGGAGTGTCGCGAAATGGTACATTGAGCTCGACTTCTCAAGATACTCTTCCTTCAGCGAATTGGCAATGGCTTTCCTAAACCATTTCCAATTACCTGTGAGATACGACGTTGGCACAGAATTGTTGGCCAATTTTGCACAGACAAAAGCAGACCATATCTCTGATCACATCTGAGAATGGAGACGCTGGAAGAGTTTAATTAAGGTACTAGTCCCACCAACATTTCTTCTCGAGTGGTTCCTTAAGTCTTTGGTTCCACAGTTATCCAAAGACGTCGCGACGTCGGGAGTATTTTCCAAAGAAGACGCCATCATGAGAGCTCAATATCTTGAGCTAATCTATTCTCAGTCTGGTTTATTATACGAGATCTTGCTAGATGCGCCATGCTCAATACTTGATAAAACTAGACAGAGAGTTGGACCACATGCCGATGGTATTTTCGGTTTAGCACAGACAAAGCCCTTTGAGTAACTAACGAAGCAATTGTAGCAGTTGTCTATACAACATACAACGGCCAACCAAACTACTGTTTTGGCTACTCCCCCTACTAAAATGTCGGATGTACACACAGTGCAATCGACAAATCCAAAGGCCACCCAACAACTTGAAGGAAACAAGAAACAACGAAAGAAGGGTAAGGGGGATAAGAAACCCACTAATAATGTTGGCGGGGGAAACACTGAGAAAGGGAAGGCGAGGTATATGTGCAACCTGTGCGCAGAAGAACACCCAACCCACCAATGTCCTCATCTTCCAGAGGCCCAAAAGTTTGTGACACAGCAATAGCCTACCATGTTAACCAATCCCTTTCATCATGGGCAAAACCTAACCCAAACCTCTACAAGCACGGAAGGGGGCAGTCAAGGACCCTCTCTGTCTTCGAACAATCTCGCATCCATGAATGTGTATATGATGAAGGGTGATGCTTTTATATCGACTAGAGTGCATGACTATAGTAAACCAAGAACTTTTGAGAAGGGCAAAGAAGCTGAACTCCCATCTCTTCCTCTATAGATTGAGAAGACTTTGGGTGAAACAATGACACGCATCCCAAAAGGCACGTTCAAAAACGCTTCTCACAACCCAAACACAAGGGCCACCTAGAACTATTTTGTGGTGGAGTATTTGTCTCAAACCCCTTGTGCGATGTCCGCTTTGGAGGTCCTCCAAAGTTTCCCTTCCTAGAGGAAAAATTTGTTAACCGCTTTAGGATCTACCGAGACTTGTAATCCAAGTACCACCATGCTGGATACAACTAACTTAAAACCTCGTCTGCCTTACCACGTAGCATTTCAGATAGTAGTGGCTCACCCCACGAAAAATTTTACTCGAAATATTTTCTGCATAGTGGTTGATGAGGGTGCCTCGACATGCGTTATGTCGTTGGCATGTTGGAAGGCCATTGGCTAGCCTGTTTTGTCTCCGTCGCCTACTCTTCTCACTGCTTTCGATGGTCATTCATTCCGACCACATGGTATCATTCCCTGTTTCCACGTGCAGTTAGGAGGGAAGACTGTGTGCATCGAGGTAGAAGTAGTCGATGCGTCTCTCAACTACAATCTCTTGTTAGGAAGGAGTTGGACTTATGCCATGCAAGCAGTGGTTGCTACAATTTTCTGGGTCTTGTTGTTTCCACACGAGGACCAGATTGTGACCATTGATCAATTGTCTTTCTCCATACCTGACCCTTCATTGGAGGTATTCGTGGTCCCGATGATTGATAATCCTCAACCAGGCGTAGTCAACATAGGGGTTGGTTTGTTCCCATCTTTGATGGGTACCTTCGATTACCCGCCCCCTCAAGGTGATGTCAAGTTCATATCTGACCACCATAAGGTTGAGATTTTCCACGTTTCGTTATTTCGCACGACTTACTTCAACGATCTATGGATACTTCCTTCCCCATTGGCCACGATGGATGGGACAAGGCACCCAGGCATGTCCATGCCCTTGTCCGCAGTTGAAGTCGTGTACTCTTTAGTCCAGCAAGCATCAGCCAACATAGATCCAACTCCTGCACAAGAGTTAGATCCACTTCTGGAGCCTATTTGGGCTCAAGGTTCTCTTGCTGACACTGATTCATTAGACTTAGTCTTGCCCTATGACAACGCAGTAATTGAAGCAATGACTACTCTAGAAAAACCCTGGGATGATATTCATCACAGATCATACTTCCTCCTAGATTTAAGTAGAATTGAAGCCAGAGAATTCACCTTGAATATGACTGGAGATAGGTCTTGTCCTATTAATCCCTTAGCCACACATGAGGTCTATGATGAGGGTAATATGGAAACCATCATTGAAACCATATCGATCAATATCTCTAGAACCCTTGGCGTCGTGGAGAATGTTTTCGTCGGAGCTAACTTCTCCCTTAGAGAGATTCAAATCTACATAGCTCTATTTAAAGAATTACATGAAGTTTTTGCCTGGTCTTATGAGGAAATGTCAGGCATTGATCCAAAAATAGTAAAACATAAAATCACAACTTATCCAGATGCCAAGCCTATTCGACAAAATCTTCATCTAGTTAATCCCAGGAAAGCAGCAGTCATTAAGGTTGAAGTTGAGAAATTTCTAAAAGATGGTTTTATCTATCCTATCCATTTGACCCAATGGGTGTCAAATCCTATGTCGATCAATAAAAAACAAGGCACGATTCATGTATGTACATACTTCCATGATTTGAACAAGGCCTATCCAAAAGATAATTTTCCCACACCATTCATCGACTAGATAATTGATGAATGTGGGGGTTGCGAGGCCTTCTCTTTCATGGATGATTTTTCGAGATATAATAAAATATAAATCAAACCTAAAGACCAACACAAAACGACATTCATTTTTCCATGGGGTACATTCGTGTATCGTACGATGCCTTTTGGTCTCAAAAATGTTGGAGTGACCTTTCAGCGGGCCATGTCTTTTTCTTTCCATGACCTCAAGCATATATTCGAGGCCTATTTAGATGATTTAGCATCTCGATCTCACAAGAGGACAGATCATCCCACACACCTCTGACTTATCTTTGAGCATTGTCGCTACTTCCGGATCCACTTGAATCCAAAAAAATGTAGCTTTTGCGTAACATCATGACATTTGTTAGGTTTCATAGTTTCAACAACAGGGATCATGGTCCATCCTCTCAAGGTTTAGGAAATAATTCAGTTTCCTCCCCCATGCACAATCCTTCAACTTCAAAGTCTACAGGGCAAGGAAATTTTTTTAAGACGTTTCATCGCCAACTATGCCGAGATCACAAAGGGCTTTATGCGCTTACTGAAGAAAGACGTTTCTTTTCATTGGGACGATGTCGCTCAATGCTATTTCGACGCATTGAAACATGCCCTCATGACTACCCCTCTGCTTCGGCCACCTAACTATAACAAATATTTCTTATTATACCTGGTTGCAGCAGAGTCAACCATCGACATGGTCTTAGTTCAGGAGGATGACTTGTTCTCAGAATATGTGATCTATTACCTTAGTCGAGGCCTTGTAGGACCGGAACTCAATTATTCTCATATCGAAAAGCTTGTGTTGGCAACAGTCCATGATGTTCAACGGTTCCATCATTATGCTATGTTTTGCAAGACCACCGTCATTGTCGTCATGAACCCATTCCAATACATGTTGACATGATGGGTAATAGGAAGAAAGATCAGTAGGTGGATAGTCGTCCTCCAGGAATTTTACTTAGATTTTGTTTCAGCGAAATCCAAAAATTCACTGGTCTTCACAGAACTTATTTCGTAACTTCCGATTGAGTCAGGTGATGTTGTGCCCGAAGAGTTTCCTATCAGAGGAGATATGTTTTTTATCACATCTTTGGATCCCTGGTATGGAGATATACTTATCTATCTCTAGACTTTGAAGTGCCCCACCTCTGCTTCTCGTGATGAGTGTCGATGTATACGCCATCAGGCTAAGAATTATCTCATACTCGATGATACATTGTATCGACGAGGTGTAGACTACGTCCTGCATCGATGTCTCACTCACGAAGAAGCAGTTATTGTGCTTAACGATTTCCATACCAGAGCCTGTGGCGGTCATTTATCTAGGTTGGCAACAACCCAAAAGATTTTACGAGCAGGTTACTTCTGGCTGACACTAATCAAATATTGTATTGAATTGGTCAAGAAGTACCACTCGTGCCAGATATTCTCGCGGAAGATGAGGGCACATCCCACTCTCATGTTTCGTGTCATCACAGTTGGTCCTTTCACCAAGTGGGTGATTGATTACACTACATGCAACCTTCCTTCAGCAAGGGGGCACCGTTATATCATTGTAGTTGTAGACTACTTCACGAAGTGGGCTGAAGCTATGCCAATGTTTAAAGATGATGGAGATACTACGACTCTCTTTTTATTCAACTAGATAATAGCAAGGTTCGGTGTCCAGAGAGAGATTGTCACTGACCATGGCAGTCACTTTCAGAACCAGATGATCACCGAGTTAACATCAAATCTTGGGTTACAGCAAGAACATTCATCACCCTACCACCCCCAAGAAAATGGTCAGGTGGAAGCTGTAAATAAATCTCTTAAGACCATCCTACAACAAACGATCAACTCAGCCAAGTCAAATTGGCATTTGATGTTATACTCGGCATTATGGGCTTACCGAACATCTGTTAAGAATACAACTAGTTTCTCACCTTTTCAACTCATTTATGGGTTGGAAGTAGTCTTGCCTATCGAATGTCATATTCCATCCCTAAAGTTGGCAATACAATTATTACCGGATACTTCTCCAGTTGAAGAACGATTATTATACCTTGAGCGGCTCAATGAGCAGCGTCGTGATGTGGCCCTGGCCAACGAGGCTCACAAACATAAATTCAAGTGTCAGTATGATAGGTCCATTCATCCTCATATTTTCTCTGAAGGTGACCTTGTCGTGGTCTATGACCAAGATAAGGACCCCCTGGGGGCAGGAAAATTCAAACCCATGTGGTTCAGACCTTTCATCATAAAAGAGGTTCTACAAAAGGGTGCTTATCATCTGGCTAACTTTGAAGTAAATGCTTTGGCAGATCCTAGAAATGGGCTCTACCTCAAGAAGTATTACTCATAGGCAGGTCACCATGGGTAACTTTTTGTAACATATGTATAGTCATTGTACTATTACTTTATAGTTTATTTTAGTATTATGGACGTGTCATTTTTTATGTTATCTTTCATCAATGTGGTAGATGTCAAGTGAATCTGAGGTGTTCATTGGGTACGTATATGGTGTTAGCCGACACACTCGAAGGCTTGCCTCCGCAACTTGGTTAATTTTTACACCTCAAGGCCAGTTATTATATTCCAGAGGTATATGTTTAGATGACACCACAAACAATGTCGCTGAGTATAGTGCAATTGTTGATTTGCTTCATGACGCCCTGTCATTTGGTGTCTCTCATCTCCGGGTCTATCTTGACACTCAGCTCGTTGTGTCGCAGTTAAATAAAGTCTATTGTGTTCATGATCCGACTTTAACTGACGATTCCTTAGGGTACGTCTCTTAGAACGAAGCTTTGATTATATTACATATTTTCATGTTCCTAGGAGTTTAAACCAAATTACATATACTCTAGCTAATCAAATTTTAGATTGGCATCTCGCACACATATGAAATGACATACACATAAACATGTAAATACATTTTTAAAGGAAAAAATGATCCATAAAACACAAAAAGACATAAAAATCCATATATAATATCATAGTCACCAGAGTACATAGGTGGACGCAAGCGCCTAAAAAATATGACCAATAAAGAGTCATGGGGCTTATGCCCTCAAAAAATATATAAAAGTAGTGCTCTCGGCATGTGAAAAGTCTAACTAAGGTCAGGGCCTATGGGCCCTGTTGTACTGATCAACAACGTTTTCCAAACGTCGAAACAATCAGACCCACGTTTGTGGTGCCCCCATGTTAAGCCCTAATATTGGCTCATTACCCCTTAATTGGGGCATACTATATTAGTAATTTTATTTTATTTATGTCGGCTTTAGGCAATTAGTTGTAATTATACCTCCTAGTCTCCTATATATACCAAGGAGACATTTTCATTTTGAATCATCTTGTACTTGAACATTTAAGTGGGGTAAAAAGAGGTTTCCCCCTCGAAGAGGATTATTATCTGAAATTATCTCTTTTTCAATGCATTGAGTACTTTTCCTAAGGTTTTTCTATGCTATATTGATGTTTGGTTCTTAACATATGGTATCAGAGCTCAAGGTCTTGGGGTTTCGCTGCTACATCTGAGACACCTTGGCATTTTCACTATAAGTTTTTTTCTACAATGTTTCAGAAGGAACGGCTTGGAGGATATTTAGTAGATGGATCAAGATACGTTGGGTTCAAAATTCAGTTCCTGAGTCCTTATACTTTAGTAGATACATCCTGTACAATATAGGGTTCTGGAATCATCCTGAAATGAGTCATTGCGGCATTTTCACTATAAAAAAAAATTTGTAACGTTTCAGACCGTGAAATCTATATGGTATTTACAGAAATTAGAAAGGTATATGTGGTAAAAATTTCAGCTTCTGCGTCATCTTAAATTTATAGATACACCTTGTGTAAGATAGGGTATCTGACTAGTCTCAAGAAGGTGTTCCAGGTAAAAAAATCATAACTTCTTTCTAGAGTATCCAAATTGAGTGGGACTAGTTTCATTGGATCTTGGACAGTCTGTAGTATTTCTGGTGCGAGTTTCAAAATTTTATATCAATGTTTTTGGGCGGGGCATGCTATACAAGTGAGATCT
>ML807141.1:0-21919 GCA_009831015.1 Picea engelmannii
AGTACTTTTGAACCAAGGATCGATGGATAGTTCTAGGAAAATAAGTGAAAACCCTACTTGAAGCAAACTACTTCATCAATAAACAAAAGCAATTATTTAAGAATAACAATAAACAAATAGCAAAAGCAAATATTTAACTAGCCTACCTAAATTCAATGAACAACTATCCTATGAAAGCAAGTAAATAAACAAGCAACTATACTATCAAAGAAAGAATAGATAAGTAAGCAATTAACCTATTAAAGAAAGTAAATAGTTAACTACCCTAGGATAACTTCTACAGCAAGTAAACTAATTAAGACTACTCAATAATCAACTAACTAAGAGACAAGTGAACTCTATTCTTAATACAACTATTTCTAATTCATAAAAGGAAATCTATTTAATTGAAAGAAGGAAGAACTAACAACTAACCTATAATCTATGATAAGCAAACTACTCTTTAATCTACCAAAGCAAAAGACTATCTATCCTACAACAACAAGAAAACTATTTTCTAATCTACAAAAGCAAGAAACTATCTTTTAACCTATAAAAACTCAAATATAATGTTGGTGGTTGTGTTAATGTCTCCGGTGTCTTATAATATCTCGATGGCACTTGACAATGAAAGATAATTCAAGAGGTATAAGCTCAATACTGATTTCAATAGCAAAGTGAAAGGTGTGGATTAAGCAATCCAGTGAGAACTTAGCCATTACGGAAACAACGTTAATTACCCTGCATATTCATGTGATTATTACTCATGCATTAACCATCAATAGTATAACGAGATTATAATTGTACTCTATGCTATGTAAGCAAAACTCATAACTAAATTCAATCATTAACTAAGAATTGGAATTGCAATCTAATTCTAGGAAAGAAATCGCATAAAATAAAACTATGCTATATCTATTTTAACAATTCAAATTGCAAAAAGGAAAATGCGTATAAACAAAAATTAAAACATGATTCTAGCATATCGCAAGTAAACTAATGAACAAATTAATCAACAACTAGTTAAGCAAAATCTAAATAACAATTGAATAGGCAATCTACAAATAAAAACTGAAACTAACCCTATCCATCCACTGAAGCCTCGTTAAATAAAACATAAACTAAAACTTTGTTCTACTATGTTTTAAACTTGATTTTAAAAGCATAAATAAGATAGAATATAATATTTAATTGCACATGGGGTTAGTGTATGAGTTTGAAAACTCGTTCCTACTAATTACAAAATCAATGCATATTAACAAAAGGCTTCATACTAACCTGCAAAAGAACTAAACAGTAAAGCTACAACAACAAATTATATAACAAAGGAAAATAACAATGCATGTACATGAAATGAGATAAAAGACATCTAAGCTATGAAATGCATAAATAACACAGAATTGTTACCAGACTACTGGTGGGCCCCCCAGCAAGTCGTGGTCACTTCTCAAATGCACATCACGAGCTCAGTAAAATGATTTCACCATTAAAACTTGAAAAAACACAATCTTATATAATTTTGGCAATTGAAAATAGCAAAAACGAAGGAAAATCGTATTTGTCTCTAATCCTCTACTTCTTCAGTTTCTTAACTATTGTATGACCACCACGGTGGTATTTATAAGCTTTATAGACCAAGTGGTCGACCATTGGAGGGTCGAAACACTCTAAAAGCAACAAATTACATTAATGGTGCCCTAACTACCGAAATGGAGCAAGCCAATAATCGCCATGTTCAACAGCCCAAACCGAGTTATCAAGAGTTCAGTAGCTAGAGGGGGAAAGCACGAGAAAAACCCATGTTCCTGATTCGCCCATCACTGACTGCCAATACCATAACCGCCAAATCGCCCATCGTTTTTGTGCAAGACGAGGCACTGGACGGAGTGTCGGATCGAGTATTGGATGGAGTGTCAGACTGAGTGCCAGAAGTAGAAACGTAATGCAATTTTTCCCTGTAACACCAAAAAACATGAATTAGATCCTTGGAAACATAAAAAAGTGATTAATTATACTCAAGATCAACATAAAACACGAATTATACATACCTAGTGTGGATCATAACGTTTTGGCACAAAAATCTTCAAAAATCTTCTCCAAAACATGAAAAACACATATGTACATTCGGAAAAAGTATCTAATTATTGTCATAAAACTGATCATGTCTCGAGCCCAACACATGGGAAATGTCATTTTAGATTTAGGATAAGATCTCAATGTTCTTTCAAGGAAGACATGGGAGATGATGGGGAAACCAAAGCTAGTTTGGTCAACTGTTCAGTTGAGGTTGGCCAACCAAAATAAGATAATATCGATAGGGAGATTGGCAAGAGTACTTGTTAACATAGATGGAGTGCGTAGTGTAGAAGACTTTGAGGTGATTGAGATTGTTGATAATAATCAACTATACTCAGATTTTCTTGGACTGGATTGGGAATTCGACAATTAGGAGATCATTAAATTGAAGAAAAGAGAGATGATTTTTGAAGGAGGAGGCTTAAAGGTCATTGCGCCATTAGACCCTATGGAGGAACGAAGATATGTAGAGCCCGTGAGAAATAAAATCGATAACTTATGTAATATGACAACGCGCATGGATGCCTATGTCAATCCTACTATAGAAGACTCGAAGAAAGGACTTGAACAATTGCAGCACCGGTTGCATGAAGTGTCGACCAGAAGGTGTATTGATCACATTACTCATTCTTTGTGCTGGATTAGAATAGAGGTACATGATATGCCAAAGTTTGAGGGATTAAGTAAGGTAAGTTATTTTGTCAATGAATTTGATTTGCATATACCTAAACTGTAAATATTGTTAGCATTAGGTGTTGCACTAAGAGAAAGTCCAACGAGATGGTGGAAAACCCATAAGGAAGGGATAGAGCATTGACAAAATTGTAAAAGGTTTATGCAGATAAGGTTTGGAATAAAATAAATAATGCACAAGTATATGGGGATGAGTGATCCAAAGGATCATGTTGCACGATGCATGACAACTTGGAGGCATGTACCGAAACAGGAATGGACGCACAAGTTCATACATACATTGGAGACAGTTCCCAAGAACTGGCATTTAGAGCTAGAAATGTGCAGAGGGACAACGAAATAGGAAGACATCACCCAAAACTTTAAGGTAAAATTCAATTTTGAATTTGAGTCACCTTTAGTAGGTGCAACTTTACAAGTAATTAGAGGTAAATTTTTTATGGAAGAAGGTCAAGTAGAAATAGTACCTACATCTAGTGCACACAGAGCGTCTACGACAGTCCATGAACTATTATAAAGTTATAATGTTATCAAGGAAGACCAAGAAGAAGAAGACCCAAGAAGCGTACATGTACCAGAGACTTAAGGAGAGTGTGACATAGTAGGTCCAACACTTGAATCCAACACATATGTGAATCCCTTAAGAGTGTGCAAAGTGAAGATTGGCATGAAGGAGAAACTAAAGTTTACAAACATTGGTGATTATTGGAATGATGAGATCGTGGAAAAAATTGCAGACCTATTGTGTGAATATCAGAATCTCTTTTCAAAAACATTTGCAGAGATGAAGGGAATAGTTGGATAATTGGGTGAGATGAATATCCCTTTAAAACCAGATGTGAAGCTAGTAAGACAGATACCTTATAGATTGAATCCGAAGTACAAGGAAAAAGTGAAATCAGAGCTTGACAAAATGATAGAAGTTGGTGTAATTGAACCTATCACAGAGTCTGAAGGGATAAGTCCAATGGTGGTTCAAGACACGTAAATAGGGGGTATTAGAATTTGTGTAGACCTAGGGAAGTTGAATGATGCCTGTTTGCATGACCCGTTTCTGACCCCCTTTACAGATGAAGTATTAGAAAATGTAGGTGGTAAGGAGGCCTACTCATTCAGCGATGGATTTTTAGGATACCATCAGATAAAGATTGTGCCCGAAGATAGACATAAGACTACCTTTGTGACAGAATGGGGAAGTTATCGATATACGGTAATGCCATTTGGGTTGAACAATGCACCTGCTATAGTTAATGGCACCCCTTTGACTCCTGCAACCTCCATGGTTGTGGTATTGGAGGCACCTATCATTACCATGGCCCGACCCATAGTTAATGTTCATTAGACCACCTCGGACCCATTTGGTTCCCTTGGCCGCTCACTGGGATATAATGTTCAGTCCATCCCTATGGCTTCTAGTCCATTTTTTTATGGTATGCCTAACTTCACCTCACAGTTTTCGAACTCCATCCCAGCTGCCAGCCCTAATGCTCGCATTGGACTTGGGGGAAGTACACCTCCTTACACTCCTTTTTCATTTGGAGGATCTAAAATACCTCAAATGACTCCTAATATGGGAGGTATGCATGCTTTTAACCCTGGGTCCAATCCTCGTACATCTAGGTGGAATAGTCAACTTGGCAGATAAGCTTTGACTCAAGTTCTCTCCTATAATCCTACCTCCTCGACACAGATTCTGGCCAATACATTTGGCATGATGAATCCTCTGCTATCCTCCGATTTCCAACCTGGGGGAGGTCAGTTTCACACTTTGGGAAACCCCCAACTTGGATCTAATTTGACTGGGGGTATTTTCTATAATCCTCAACAGAACATTCCAGCTAGAATGATGCCCAACCAACCAATCTGGATGCTAAACCTATTCAAAAACGTCTTAGAGTTGTAAATCCTCGAAAGGCCCTTATTATTAAGGCAAAGGTGGAGAACCTACTTAATGTTGGCTTCATCTACCCAGTTCCTTTAACTGAATGGGTATCCAACCCCGTTCCTGTAGATAAGAAGCGAGGAACCATCCGTGTATGTATGGATTTTTGTGACCTGAATAAGGCATGTCCGAAAAATAACTTCCCCACACCCTTCATCGATCAGATTCTCGACAAGTGTGAGAGAAGCGAAGTATTTTCTTTTATGGATGGATTTTTAGGATATAATCAAATTCAAATCAAACCCGAGGATCAACACAAGACGACATTTATTATCCTTGGGGTACTTTTTCATACCAGAATATGCCTTTCGGCCTTAAAAACACCGGAGCAACCTTTCAGTGTGCCATGACTTTCGTGTTTCACTATCTTAAGCACTTAGACGAAGCTTACCTTGATGATCTTGTTGCTCAATCTCATAAGAGAGGGGATCACATTATTCACCTTCAACTTGTTTTTGAAATATGTCGTTATTATAGAATCCATTTGAACCCTCACAAGTGCATCTTTTGCGTTAAGTCTAGTCATCTTTTAGTTTTTCTTGTTTTTGAGACTAGGATCATGGTAGATCCTCTTAAGGTCGAGGCAATACTTCAGTTGCCTCCCCCACACACGATTAGACAAATTCAGGGTCTATAGGGGAAAGATAAATTTCTTCATAGGTTTATAGTGAACTATGCCACTATCACTAAAGGTTTCATGCATCTTTTGAAGAAGGACACCCCTTTTATCTGGAATAAGCAAGCCCAGGAGTCCTTCGATGCTTTGAAGAAAGCTTTGGTGTCGGCGCCTCTACTGAAGCCTCTCGACTATAGTAGAGATTACTTGCTTTATATCATCGTGTCTGAAGATATGATTGGTATGGTTATAGTTCAGGAGGATGATAAGCTCCATGAGCACGTCATTTACTATCTTAGTCGAACATTACTCGGTCCTGAGCTCAATTACACTCATGTTGAAAAGTTAGCTTTGGCTACCATTCATGCATTCCAGCGTTTGCGTCATTATATATTATTTTGTAAGACTACAGTGATTGTTGATGTCAATCCATTTCAATACATCCTTACCCCGTGTATCATAGGGGGAAAATACAATAAATGGATTGTCATTTTATAGGAGTTTAATCTCGATTTCGCTTCCACGAAATCCAAGAAATCCCTAGTATTTGTGGAGTTGATATCTGATTTTCCACGATTATATGAGGATGTTATCCAGGTTTATTCGTTTTAGGACAAACACATTTTTCTTGTCTCATCGTCTAACAGCTAGTATGGAGACATCGTGCTCTATCTTCATACTTTGAAGTTCACTCAACATCTCTCACGAGATGATCGATGGTGTATAAGGTACCAAGATAAAAAGTATACTATCGTTGGTGACACTTTGTATCATCGAGGAATATACGATATCCTACATCGTTGTTTAACTCACGGAGAAGCTGAGTCTATTCTGAACGATTGCCACAGTGGGGCTTGTGGTGGTCATCTATCTGGGCTTGCGACAGCCCAAAAAAAATTGCAAGTCAATTATTTTTGGCCTACTATCTTTAAGGATTGAAGCGGTTAAGAATTCTCACCCCTGCCAAGTGTTCACTCTAAAAATGCACTCGCATCCATCCTCTCTTCATCTAGTCATTACCGTCGATCCCTTCACCAAGTGGGGGGTGGACTTCATCGATTGCAAGAATACTTCAGCTAGGGGGAATTAGCACATTATCATGGCCATCAACTAATTTACTAAGTGGGTAGAGGCCATGCCTATAGTTAAATCCGATGGGAAGACTACAGCTTTCTTCGTATTCAATCAGATTATCGCCCGGTTCAGTATCCCGAGTGAGATTGTCACTGACCATGGCAATCAATTTCAGAATGAGATGATGGAAGAACTAGCAGCTAAGCTGGGGTTTAAACATGGTAATTCTTCTCCTTATTGTCCCCAGGAAAATGGGCAAGTAGAGGTCATCAACAAGTCTCTCAAGACCGTTTTGCAAAAAACTGTCAGTCAGAGTAAATATGACTGGCACATCATGCCATATCCTGCACTATGGGCATATCGAACCTCGGTCAAGACTTCCACTGGATTTTCCCCTTTCTAGTTAGTACATGGTGTGGAGTCGATATTACCCATTGAATGTGAAATCCCTTCTCTTAAGTTGGCAGTCGCGCTCCTACTTGACACCTCCAATCTCGAGCAACGCCTTGTATACCTAGAGAGTCTTGATGAGCAGTGTCGAGACTCTTCTACAGCTATCGAGGTGAACAAACGATGTTTTAAGGTCCAGTACGATAAGTCTGTTTGTCCTCGGTTGTACGCCGAGGGTGACTTGGTCCTCTTATATGATTAAGCTAAAGAACCACTGGAGTAAGGCAGGCTTCAACCCATGTGGCACAGTCCTTACATCGTGGGACATGTTTTAGAAAAAGGGGCCTATGATTTAGAAGATTATGAAGAGAATAAGTTTTTCGAGCCCAGAAATGGGCTCTACTTGAAAAGATACTACTCTTGAGCCCCACACTTTGGCGGAACTATTTGTATACTAATGTAATTTAGTGTATAAATCTCTTTCCTTTTTTGTCTTCAATTTTCTTATCGATTTTTCACTTGGTTGACAGATGTCAACAAACTCATCAGTCTACTTAGGATTCGCAGACGGGACCAGTCATCATACATGGAACTTGGCTTCCCCTGCTTGGGTGGTTTATTCTCCCAAGGGTCTACTGGTGTCTTCAGGAGGCGTATGCCTAAGGCCATCCATGAATAATGTGTTCGCATATAGCGTCGTTATAGAACTATTGCACGATGCTATCTCACATGGCATTCATTCATTAGAAGTTCTCATGGATTCCCAGTTAGTAGTATTTCAGTTGAACGGCCATTACTGCATGCATGATCCTACTTTACTCCGACAATTCCTACAGGTACATATTTTAGAACGACAAATTGATTTTATTACATATTATCATATTCCTAGGAGTTCTAATCATGTATCCAATGCTTACGATAACTATGTTTTATATTGGCATTTGTCACACAATTAAAAGCAAAGAAAACCATCTAACCAATGTACACATTGTAAAATGTAAGTAAATCCGAAGATCCCTTTTTATATATTTCAAAAAATATGGTGTTTATAGTACAAAATGAGGTTAACACCATCAATACATATACAGTCAGTATCATAATATCCCACGACATCTACACATGTGGCACTATATGTGTATCATGGTAACAAACCACAACGTTTGTGAGACGTCGAAAGAGTCGTACCCATGCCCTGGGTACACCAACCACCTGTCTCTGCATGACTTCAGGAAGATCCTCTACCTGAACCATGGGTATCTTGTGAGTCAGACATGACAGGTTTCCCTGTATGTTTTGTAGTGCCCTCCTAGGTTCTCCTCCCACCACTTCATCTCCCTAGTTCCTTCATCGATGTCGAGGGAAACCCTCTGGCCATCACAAACCCACGTCTGTAGCACATAAAGTCTAGTCAATACTTAAGCACCATCCAAAAATATTTTTTTCCTAATTATAAAAAATACAAAAAAATGAAATATGTAAAAACTTTTTGACATACCTATGTCACCATAGGCAGACCCTGGTGGAAGTGGCATGTCTAGATCTCCTCTGAAGTCAATCCCCTGGTGAGGATAGTCATCCTGAGTGATGACCTGTTGCTGCCACCAATAGAAGAATTCCTCATTGTAGGGTCTTGGAACCCTACCTCCTCCCTATTTCCTTATCACCTCGGTCCACCGTGCCATGGCTGGATCGCAAGGTCCCCATGGACAAATCTCCACTCTAGGTCCCAAACCTGGAACTCGCTCGAAAAAGAAACTGCACGAGATGGAGGCAAACCCGAATTTTTTTTACCCCCCTATTTACACTCCATCAACTAGCTCTTCATATTGGCTAGTAGTGAGGTACACTACTCGTACATTGTGGGTCTCACACACTGCACTGCATAGAACATGAGCGGCCTCAATGCCTGGTGCAACGAGGCCAAACCTGTGATCCTAGTCAAAACTAGGACAATGATCTTCAAACTGAGGTTGTTTATTACCCGGATAGGGACTTGACTCCCTACCGTAGGAGTCCCTGCTACACAGTGGGCGTCAATATATTCTTCTATATTCATCCCTCTACCTACTACCCAGGACTTGAGGTTCACAACCTCCCCTTGGCGTGATAGACCAGTCAAAAAGCAAATGTCCTCTACCTCAATTCTTAATGGTTTCCCATCGAGATTGAATCTCTCACTATCATGGTCCCAGTAACCCACCAACATCTCCAACAACCTAACTTGGTCTCTCATTCCTTTGAGAGCCGAAAAATTATACAAAGTGCATCACTTTAAGGCCATTTGGGCCCCCAGATCTCGATCTACAGCGGCATCAACCTCCTCATGTTCCCTTTCTCGCCATTCTAGCAACATCCTGTCAAAGAAAAACATAATTTTGAGTTAGAACCCTTCATTTTGGTCATTTGCGTGCCTGTACCCGGCTTCCTTTGCACATAGTCGCATGTAGGGATCAATATACACCCCTTGTAGTTAGTACAAGAGTGTATACCTCGTTGTATACGTGACCTAATCACGAACAACTTGCGTACACCGAAATCTATGCTTTACGCTTTAAATAACTAAAAATATAAACCTAATTCTAAAATGTAATCCATTGAAATTGAAGAGGAAGAGATCAAGAATTACATGATCTAGGTGGCTCGTGATTTCGTTATCGAATGCTCCCACAATCGTCATTTGAATCTTGGAGGAATTTTTGTCCAATTTGCACTAGTTGGGTAAAAAAATCAAAATGGTATAGTAATTTCTGATTTTGTTACTATTTATAAATCATTTTTACCCACTTTCTATAGTTTAAACCATTTTTGGCACCTAATGGACTAGTACAAACGTGGATCGAGTTGGTTTTTGCAGTATTAACCTGGGATTCTTGTAGTTTTCAGTACTTTGTCGACCATTTGTCACCTTGGGCAGGTATGTTCATTACCCATCATATAGGATAGGTATCCACTATGTTATGCATTTTTCGCATTATCCTATCACTGTTACTCTTTATGCCCTAGGTACGAACCCATTTGTTGTGACACACCCTCCATCTGCTATAAAGTCGTGTCGTTATCAAGTGGTAGAGACTTACCAGACATGGGTGCCCTAGTTAGATCCCCTACTGCATTTGGCACCCATGCAGAGATTTTTTCATCAAGACCAGGAGTCCCTCACAACTCGTACTTAACTTTATGTTGAGCCTCATTTCTCATTAATAAACATGCGATATTTTACCCCGTGGACTCCCAAACGAGTTTAATTTAAGCTCTTTTCCATCTCATATTTAATAAGTGAAAAGATTTCCGAGTGATTTGTTTGTTTCACACTTGTTAAATTGGATTTGAAAGATCGAGAGTCTTAGTTAAGCTCTTTTTCGACTTGTTACCAAAAATAGAAAAGATTGCCGAGTGAAATTGTCGTTTTCACACTTGTAAATTGGATTTGAAAAGACGTCTACTTGGCACAAGTTTACCCCTTTTTCACACCAAGTAGACTAAAAGACATAAAAAATGACATTTTTTGGCATTAAGTTGTGATTGCATCTCATACCCCTGCTTTCACTATTGAGCCTATAATCGGTTCTCGCTTTGCATTATAAATCGTTTTCCTTGACAGTTTTACATCCTCAACCAAGAAGAGCCTTTTTTATATCCTTCGAAATTTGAAACCCTATACCTAGGAGGGAACATTACCCAAGTGTCCATCTCCCGCATGCACTTCCCTGAATTGAGCATAGGTATCTTCCACTGCTGGAACTTGTTTTTCTTACTTGCGGCACTCGTTTCCTCCTCTATATCATAGAATTCGTTTGTTATGAAAAAAAATATATATATGGGTGGGAAAGGAGTATTATCTTATATCGGAAGCAGTCGTTTCTCCTTTGAACATATCACAAAGTTATTTGAGTCCATTCATCATAATTTTGGGTTTAGCATAGCCTTAAGAAGTCAAGCTCATTACAGAGTCTTCTCTATCAACTGGTTACTCTTCTATTCCCTACAGAGAACTTCATTGATGCCTCCTTCATCTCATGATTTTATCATTGGGTATATGCTACCAAAGTCTACCATATGTCTCATGCTCTTGTTCAAAGGAAGTATATCAACCTATGTCAGCCACTCCTCAAAAATCTTGACTTTGCATGTTGTCCATATCCTCAGTTTGTCTCAGAATCACATGATACTTTAGTCCTATCATGCACCCTGTCCCTACTTTCATCATTGGTAGGTCACCTTGAACCCAGCAGTCAACATTCCATCATTGGTCGTTGACTGGGTGGTTTCCCTTGTGTTCGACGGCAAGACATTTATTCACACATTGGGATTCGTCTAGTGTCTTGGATGCCATTAGCCTTATTGGTGGTTTCCTCGCCTTTGTCAGCAATTTTTCATCATTGGTTGTTATTCATAGGGTCTTTTTCATGTACCGCTTGCATTTGGAACACATGAAAGACACATAGGTTCGTTGGTTCATTAACATGTTCTTCGTCCAATTTCCACCAAATCATGAAGCTCTTGCTTTGTACCTCGTGTTGACTGATTAGAGATGCCAAAATTCTCTCCTTTCAGCGGGTCTCTTTCCATCGACATCAGCCCATTTATTCTGGAAATAAGGCCTAGATTCTTATGAGTACCTTGAGGCTTGCATTCATTAGTGGCAGGCTCTCTCGCCATCGAAAGTTGGGAATACATTAATGTCTCCTGATCGATGGATTCTTCAGGTGTTCAACACTGACTCCTCTATTCACACTTGTAAGAATGTACTTGGTGCCTTGATACCTACTTTCATTATTGGTAGGCTATCTCACGTTTGTTAACAATATACATCAATGACCGGTAATCAAACGATGTCTCATTGTCTTCAAACTCAACTCCTTTATTCACATGATGTAGACTTGCACCTTTGGCGGATTGTGTAGAAGACTTGAAGACATCACTATGTGGTTGCATCTTTCCTGAGATGTTGCATCCTTTTCATTGGACCAGTACCTATATGACTTCAGTGATCATGGGAGATCAGATTTACTCCATGGTATACATATATCTTCAAATTGATTTTGAGACTGGTTTTACTGAGCCTTGTTTGTGACCATGACAACTATTGGCATGTAACCGTGTATTTTCCTATTCATGGCCACAGACACTTCTTTGTTATATTTTTCACATGGATCTGCAGTGTATTCTTGGCAGCCATGTATGCAAAGTCAGTGCAGAATGTAATGAGGAATTGAGTTTGTCCAGCTGGTCCTCTACCACTCCACTTATGGGTTATTTATAATGTATTTCAGCCATCGCAGATACTCCTCTGACCTCACACGTTCATGTAGACACATCATCAATAGCACTTGGCATAGTGTTAGCCCAACCGGGAGAGGGAGAGATAGACCATCCAATTATGTTTGCTAGAAGGAAGTTGTCGACCACTAATAAGAATTACACGACGACAGAAAGGGAAGGCTTGGCAATGGTTTATTCCTTGCAAAATTTCAGACACTATTTTTTGGGGTCTCATTTCAAGATGTATACATACCACTCTCCACTCAGATATCTAGTGAACATGCCAGTGTTGGGGGGAAGAATCTATATATGGTTATTGTTTTTCCAGGAGTATGATTTTGAAGTCGTGGTGAAGCCAGGGAAACTGAATGTAGGACCAGACCATTTTTTGCAGATATTGATAGGATAAGATGCAAGAAATATAGATAATAGTTTGCCAGATGCATGATTATTCTCAGTTCAAATGGTAGACGGCCATTTTAGATAAATTTTCCAGTTTTTATTCATAGGAGTGGCCCCATCCGACGTGACAGTAGCACAGAAGGAGCAATTAGTGGCTAAAATAGCGTATTATCGGTTGATCGCAAGAAACATATATAAGTTAGGCATAGATGGAATACTGCAACGATGTGTGCTAGAACATGAAATACCAATGATCCTAGCAGAGGTACATAATGGAATTGTAGAAGGATATTATGCAGGAAAGGCGACAGCACATAAGATATTGTGCACAGGGATATGGTGGCCTACCTTCCACAAGGATTCTAAGGAGTATTTTCAAAGTTGTGATGTTTTCTATAGAGTAGGAAGATCGTCGCAGAGGGATGAGATGCCTTTGAAACCGCAAGTCACATTATAGGAGTTTAAAAACTGGGTAGTGGATTTTGTCGGGTCGATTAATCCACCAATGGGGAGAACATGATCCAGGTACATAATTACCGCGAAATACTACTTAACAAGATGGGAAAAGGCAGAACCAGTTACAGATTGTAGTGCATAGAGAGCTACGTGGTTCTTGTTTGACAACATAGTTACAAGGTTTGGGTGTTCTAAATTACTGATGAGCGATCATGGGACTCACTTTTTTAACAAGACAATTGCAGCATTAACAGAAGAGTTACAAATACAACATCAAAAGAGCATTGAATATCACCCGCAAGAAAATGGAATTGTAGATACCTTCAACAAGATATTGGAGAATGCATTGACAAAGGTGTGCAACATAAGACGAGATGTTTGGGACTTAAGAATCCATGCAGTGTTATGGGATTATAAAACTACACACAAGAAGTTGACAAGACAACCACCCTTTATATTAGCAGATAGTCAAGAAGCAATAATGCCCATGGAGTTTCTTGTACTGAGTCTGCGCATTGCTGCAATGATAGACCTTGCATATTCCTACGTAGTAGACAAAACAATATCACATTTACGAGAATTAAAGGAAGATCGATTTATTGTAGGGTTCCATCATTAAGTATAGAAGGAACGAGAAAAAGAGTGGCATGATGGACACATCGAATACAAAAAGTTCCAGACAAGTGATCTAGTACTACTTTATGATAGTAAGTTATTGATGCACCCACGAAAGTTTAGGACACACTGGCTAGGTCCATACGTGATCAGATATGTGATTGTCGTAGGTGTTGTTCAGTTAGAATAGTTGGATGTACAAGTCATGGAAGGACTATTGAATGGGATTCAGTTGAAAATGCCTAGGGATGACCATCCTTCCATGCACTATGGGAGCTACGCAGGTTAACTTGTATAATAGTGTACTACAAGAAGCAAAGACATGAAAAGGAAAGAAAAAAAAAGTAAAACAAGAAAAAGAAAGAAAAGGGTTAAGAAAAGAAGTTGTAAATTGAGAATTCTAAGAAGTTAAAGTTAGCAGGTAAAGAGGAAAAGCGGGAAAATGTCATGGAAGAGAAAGACGAAGGAAAAAGGACACATAGACGAAGGAAGCAAGTTGGCGCAAAGAAAAGAGATCACGCAGAAGGAAGAAATTGTGCAGATGACAACTAAGAGTAATTAAGACCGTCCATGCTGGGATGTACAGTAAAGAGCTATAATGACGGTGAAGTAGTGGTGCTACATAATAATAAATGTAGAGGATCATGACAGATTGCATAATCGAATGGAGAATTCTCCAAAGATACAAAGTAATGGAGCCTTAAAACGGGTAATGAATTTCAACCAATAGTGGATTAGATGGGAAGGTTTAGGAATGAAAAGAAGTCGCAGCTGACAATGCATTATAAAAGCAAGTGAATGGATGAAGGGGAAATGTTATTGTCATTTAGATTTTGCAGAGAGAGTCGAAGTTATATATCCAAGAGTCAAATTTATAGATCTGAGAGCCGAAGTTACAAAGCCAAATTTTAGAACCAAGTTCCAGAACCAGTTGGAAGTTGAAACCAATGTCATGGAGGAAGATGGCACTGCCAAAAGCAGCAGTGGCATCAACGTCAATACCAAAGAAACTGCACAGTCAGCTTGCAATAGCGCTGACAGTAGAGGAGAGTCAAGAGGCCTTGTCCTCAGCATAAATATTCCCCAAGTATTATATCCCGCCGAGAAATCCATCAGCAAAACAAGTTCATTTACAAAAGGATGCAAAGCACCCATTAGTGGAGCCACCAATTCCATAGGGAATCATTATGGAAGGGGATATGTTAGGGTTGATAATAGCGTTGAAGTATGAAGACCATGATATCACCGATGAAAACAAGTTCACAGAGATAGTACCCAACAAGTTCTTGATAAATCACATTAGTTTCAAGACTCATATGATAGTCATTGAACCGCAAGTGTGGGATAGGGGGTTGTAGAAAGAAGGACTAAACCTATTCAATATACCGCATTTTGGATGAATCCAGGACATCAATGTGTCTGTAAAAATGTTGTTAAGTTGTGTACACAAGGGATACATGTGGCTTGATATACTAGTGTCCATTGATATTGATTTAATAGTGCACATTACAGGTCTTCCTTCACAGGGGTAGGACCTCGCATCATTTTTTTTCGATAAGAAGAATGAAAAACCTCTCGCTGAGAGCATGAAATGAAAATTCCATACATTCCGTAGACAACACGGTTTGGACATCGCTAGAATCAACGACCCAATGGTAAGGTTTGAGATGCAATCCTTAGCCTATAAGTTATTAAGGAAATGAAAAAAAGATCAAGTGCCAGCAGCGGTCATAATAGCAGCAGAACGATTTGTCGAGGGTGTCCAGATGAACTAGGCAACATTTTTGTTAAATAAATTTTTTATTGACTGGGAGGAAGCACAGGATAAAGGGACAAAATTCCACTACTCTTGGTTATTGATTTTCATAGTGCTATCGGCTTGGAGGGAGCTTGACGATAGTCAGTTTTTGGGAGTCACAAATAATCCTTGCTTAGTCGTGCAATATCATAACCTTTGATGCATGACACATAAGGCGCGACAGATGAATAGTAATGTTGCATTCTATATTTACAAGGAAACTATCAGGGACAACATAGAGAGGATACCACACATACCACCATAGGTGGTCGAGTCATACAAGGTAGTGGCACGTTTTAAGGAAAGGAATCACCACATGTATGTTCAAGCAAAGAAGGACTCAGATCAACAGTGGTTGCCAACACAATACATATTGACGAAAGAGGAGATAGGAAACATTATTCATGATTGGGACAATGAGTGGAACATTCCACCAGCAGAGACAGGGCCATCGGAGATACAAAACCCATAAATATATGAGGCCAATGAGGAGGAAGAAGAAGGAGACTACCAGGACAATGGGAAGGGCCCATAGGACACAACACCACAAAAAATACCGTGCACTGAAAAGAAGAGAAAAGAACCAAATACAAGGAGACCCTGACAACAATGACTGAAGTGCAAAGTTGTTAAGTAAGTGGTTTTCCAGACTTTGATAGAGGACGATTTGGAGAAGATAGGAAACCAATTCAAAGAAGTCATTGATGACGCATTTCACCATGCAACACGCCAAAAAGAAGAGATTAACAGATGCATGCAGGAACAGATGGAAGACTTGCGACAACTCTTTGAAGTAGAAAACATCGCGTCAGGGTGACAGACGGAGGAGGAACCAAAAAAGATCACTACCAAGACTGGAGAGACAGGGCCAACAATATCCCAGTCTTTAGAATCCATAGGAGAATGAAGAATGATTAATATAGCGATAGGGGAAGTCGAGTTCCCCATGATGGAAATACAAGAACAATCCATGGCACTAGGTCACATTGACTTAGTGCTATCATAACTGCCAATGGATGTATTACATGAATTATAGATGAGCACAATGCAAGAGATGAATGTGCATGTAGAGAAGACATCTAGTGAGTTAGTAAAAGTCACGACAGAAAATGTCGCCTTAGAGACAAATTACAACAAGGTTAAACAGGAGCATGATGAGGCCATGTAGAAGGTAGAGTGAATGCAGCAGGAATTCGAGAAGTTATATCAAGAACTCCTAGAGGAACAAACAAAGAAGGAGGCCCCAGCAGAAGATCAAGTAATGAATATAAGTGAATCCATTTAGGGCTTCCGCACACAAATAGTTGATCTGGAAGCGCGTGTGACACCAAGCACCCCACTTGAAGAGAGGGAGACAAGGAATCAAACCATGAAAACAATGGTGGAAAATATAAATACTCTAGAAGTAGAGTGTGCTCAACTGTACATAGAGACCATGGGCATTTGGACACAACTCAGTGAGGATAAGGAGCAATAGGAAATCAGTCAAAAGATCCAAAATGTGTAGGAAAAGGTGTAGAAATTACAAGCAGTGTTGGGAACATTATCGCTAGCAGAAGTGGTAACTGCGATGAAAGAGAACTGAAATTTGTATTCAGAAATGAATCATCTTAGGGTGGAGCAACAATCTCATGCACAACATATAGAAGTATTACAGAAGGAAGCATACAACATGACAACGACCTTAGCAGTAACTCAAGGAATCATCAAACATCCAGCTTAGGAAGGTGTCAAGAAGATGCAGGATTGCATCACTACATATATAGTTGACTAAATTTTGCAAAAGGAACTAGAGGTCAAAGAAAAGACTACAACAACGAAGGAGACCTTTGAAGCATTGATGGCGCACTGGAAGAAATCTTAAGTTGCTCGGGGCAAGCCACAAGTGAGTGTTGGGGGCCTGTTGGATAGGCATTTTGGATAAGTTTTGGGATCTACACCAGAAGAAGTCAAAGAATATGGACCAGAGCATGTGACAAAGGGACTTTAAGGACCAAAATGTGCAACAAAAGGATGCACGATGAAGCAGTGCGCAAAAGGCGAAAATTGGTTATAGACCATTGGGTTTTGGGGGACATTTTTGTCCACTTTGTAATGGGCTTAGCCCTAGTTTGATATATAAATATGTAAAGGGTTTTGGGGTAGAGGGGTTCATAATGTTAGTCGTCTAAGGTTCAGAAGTATGAAAGTTCTTAGTGTTTTTTGGGTAAATAAGTTGAGCGAAGGAAGAAGTCTGAGGTATGAATGATGAGTGAAGAGCGCACTATAGAAGAATGGTTAGGAAAGTTTGGGTAATGTTATTGTTGCGTATTTTGTAGCGCGGTGCACAACTGTAACGAACTATCAACGAATAATAATAGAAGTCATTCATTATGGACGTAGCCCATGTTGGGTGAACCACGTTAAACCTGTGCATTGTGATGAGTTTACATGTTATGATGTTTAATGTTATTTCACAATGATGGTGAATGTGTTAGTCATATATGATGCTATAATGTCACGCACTGAAGTATCTAGTAATTGAATGAACATAAAGTAAAGGAATGTCACACACGGGATGTGATGCATAATAAGTATTGTTAAGTAATGGAAATTACACACATGAGTAAATGATATGTTGAATGCCTCGCTTCCATTCATCACTGTAGAAACTTGGTTATTACAGCCCCTCTAGATGCCTCGGGTGAGACTTCACTTTCTCTGCAGGTAATGTTGAAAGGGTCGGTGTCTAAAGGCTTTGTTGGTATTTGAATGATTAACCCTGGGTCTGCTCACTTTGTGCCAACAGTAACTATCCATAGAGAATCTTAACTTTCTACTGGCCCACTTATAATGAGGTCTTACTAACTATTTTGGGCCTTATTAATAAAGAGCACCATTTTTACAATGAATGACTATTAATTAACTATTTAGTGGAACTTATTCAAGGAAGGTGGCCTCATACATTAATAAAGTATCCTAAGTAAGGGGGTTAGGGTAGGACCCTAACACTAGGTTTAAAATTATTTACTCCATAAAATTAATTTTTGGAGGAAAATCACGAGGTAGATGTGATCTTTCATCTTCCCACTTAGCCTTCTATAAAAGAGGAGGACTTGAGCAAAGGAGAAAAAAAGAGAGAAGTTATAGCTTGATTTTTCTAATTCATACATCTAAATTCATTCTTTCCATCCTTCATTTTCCTAACAATGCTAGCAATGGAAGGCATGATATAATATAAGGTCCAGTGATAGGGTGAAAGCAAAATTTTCTTCCCTCTAGAGGAAAATTATATTTATTTGATTCATGAATATATTTGTTTGCAAATGTATATATGACTAACATTGTCATGAATGCAAATACCCTTCAAACAATCTAAGTGTGGGGTTTGTAAATGTTCCATGCTACCTTGGGCTTCAACTGACATGGATTTAAGTTGGTGTAAACAACATATGGTCTCGTAAACATCTTGTTTATGAGAATCCATGTCGATTGTTATAACTCCTTGGGTTATTATTGGTTGTATAGAAAACCTTTATCAACAATAAATATTTTGGGGTATACGCGTGCTTATTTTTCTCTACGTATTTTATTTTGTCGGCTTGGTTTGCAATTGTTTTCCATCCTATTTTGTTAGATTAACTATTGCATACATGCATTATGGTTTCACTGATTATGAGATGTTTTTTATTATAATCTACAGGTAATTAACAACTAATTGCATAAATATGCAATTATGGAATTTAACATTGTTTTCTTCTTTACATTTAGTTTTGCACACATAATTGGATTTTGGCATTCCAACACTGTTTTAATTCAGATTTTAATGTTGCATCTTTTGTTTGATTGACAATTGACATGATTCTTTGATTACATTTATTTAGTTTATTTATGCATTTCGGCTAATGTATATAGTTGTTTAAAATTAGACTTAGATTTTGATTGCACTTTTAAAGGGAAACAATCACTAACATAAGGCATGTTCTAAAAACAAATTGTGTACACATAACTAGAGAATCAATACACTTAAGGGGAAAGACTATGCTAACTAGTTTGATTAACAAATATAACTTGTGGTTCACTAGTTTAGGGATTTAATCATACCCTGTTTTTCCATCCTTGTTTTTCCCCTTGAGAACTCTGCAAGGGTGTTTGATTGTTGTGCTTCACTTATTCACTTGGAGCATCAAAACATCTAGATATCAATGGCACTCTATGGGAAGCATGATCTATGATTCCAAATAAGAAAAATGAGGTATTACTCACTATCATTTGTCCTAACAAGAAGGATTCTTTCTTACCCGCATGGAACACTTCATATTTTCATTTCATTTATGGGTTGAGCATTCTCATATGGAGGCATCACTCTACCCACATCTACAAAAATTATGGAATAACACCATATTTTGACCTATGTTCCACATCCCTTGAGCATTAACATTCATAGACAAAAGACAATGGACAAATACTTTCTTAGGATAGAGAAAAGTTCCTTTCAACATGTTTTCTCCCCCTAGAAACTTTCATAAACCAAGAGACAAGTCCTACATCTCAACACTTCCAACATCTTCTTGAGTAGTTCAAATAATATTACCAATAGACATCCTCTTAGAGTCACCACCAACCCTCATTGGCCTTCTTGCACCACATCAGGCATCCATGGGTACAATGCTCTAGAGTTTAGCCACATGGGACTTCTTCTAGTGCAATCATCTATTCAATTTGCATTAGTAGTCATAGTATGATTTGCACTACACATATCCGCTTTAGCATTTCTATGACTCACTAGATTCTTCTCTCAATGTTGACAGTTTAATGTTTCCAACACAATTATTTATTCTTGGTGTACACTGCTTTACGATCCTACTAGATCCACCTCTCTATGCAACTCCACACTCAACATATTGTGCTATTTCTTACAATGCTTTTCCACTTGGCATGTTTCAGAGTTTGGGAGGAAAGAAGGGATGCTTTCGATCTAAACTAGGAGGAATTGATACAAAACATGAGAGTGCACCCACCAAGGAAATAACATTATCAACAATGACCCTCCTTTAAGGATGCATTCCTGGGATTCTCACGTAATTAATTAGCAGTTGATTGCATCCTTTCATCCCTCGATCTATGTGCATTTCATTATTTACTATTTATTCTTCGAGTTGTATGCATGTTAGTTTATTATTTATGTTTGGAAGTTATTTTAAAGTGGACCTATTGTAAAACTATAATAAGGCCTTTGGCCAAGTGACTAAAGTGTGCAATTGGTTATGAACTATATTTTCTCCTTCTTTTCCTATTATTTTGTATTTTTCATTGCAAGTACTTCAAATCTGTCATACCTTTTGATATGGACATGTTCATTCCCTCCCTTCAAAAGGGAAACCAATGTGATGGATATCGCTAATTATCCCTAGAGTCCAAGTCTAGGTGCATTGCATGCTAATCACCCTAATTCTATATAAACGTGTGTAGGGTGACGATTAAACTTACTATATAAAAGTTGAATGTAATGTCTTGATTTTTTGTTGATTCTCTATATGTTGTCTTTTCAATCTAACCTGTAATCTCCATGCATGTAGTGGGATCCTTGTTGAGGACTCGCATCTGTGTCAGTAGCAGCTGATGGAACATATTTACTATCACATGGATGTTTTCCTATCCATTTTTTGCACATTTATCAAATTTATGTGAGATTTTCAAGTTTGGATATATACGGATCTACTTGGCCATCAAACATACCAAGAATGTTCCATTGTTACATACAATAATTGAATTAGGCTTTGTTGACATTATAACAAACCTTCAAGATCATAAAATTGCAACTAGAGTTATGCTTGTATATTGGTATCAATTTTAAGATCTTGTAGGCCCAAATGAAAATGTCTTCCTTAATACTATCCAATTTTGTATAATGCACATCATGGACCATACAAAAAGTCAATCAAGATATTTGAAAGCAACATAGCCTAGGATGCTTTCTTTTTTAAGCAACATAAACTTTCAGTTAAGTTAGGATTGTGTTATACAAGAAAGCAACATAAACTTTCAACTAAGTTGGGATTGTGTTATACAATGTGATTGATCATGTTATTACACAAACCTGCACTTCTTGAGAGATAAATTCCTAAAGCTCAAGTGCAGCCTTGGTGAAACTAAGAGGGAGGTCATTGCCACCTCTCCAACCCTCTTCTTCACTTAAGACTGGCTCTTCTCCAGCTCAAGGGGGGCTTCTCTAGGATAAGATTACTGGGATTTAGGGAAATGAGTTTCAATATGATATGGAGAGTAAATCCAACAAAATGGTTCTAAATTTGATTAAGAAAATAAGAGTAATGAAAGGACCGGAAACTAGTGCCTTTTCATTGGGCATAACTAAGGCTTCTCATTCATAAATTACAAGTGAAACCAAAATGACAAGTAGGGCAGTCCGCTATAAATCCTAATTAGTCACCTTAGTTGCTTCATAAATTTCAAGAAGGTCAAGGGGAAAAGTCTCCACTAGAATTCTTCTAGTGTCTTTGAGAAGGGATTTACCAAAGATGGTAGAAGAAGGAGCACCACCATCACTAGAGAAGTACACCACATTTACAATCCTTCAAGATAAAATACCATAAGGAAATAAAGAGACCACTTACTC
>ML807141.1:25142-35606 GCA_009831015.1 Picea engelmannii
AAACCATATATTAAGAAATGTTAGAAATGATTCTGATCTTCCAGTGCTGGATAACCAAGTAGAATTGGCCTTTTAAAGATGTTCAGCTTGAAAGTACTTGAGGAAATAGTTCTCATCTGATGTACCATGTAAATATCGAGCTCACTTATTGACCATCCCTTTCTATCAGTTTGTCAGTAATGTTTTGACAGAGCCATGAAGGGCTATTTTCCTTCTGTCAGATGTTCCTTTCTTCGCGTGTTTGCTTTAAAAATATTCATTGATTTGATTTTTGCCAGAAACAGTATCAATTTTCAGCTTATGGTTTGAGGATGCATACTATCTCATTGCCTTGAATGACCATATTTGTTCAACAGAAAGACCATATGCAGGTCTGTAAAAGAATGGAAGCAACTTCAAGTCTACCTTAATGAATTCAAATCCTTGTTTAATATACTTAGATTATTCAGATTATTAGTTGTTAAGTTTTTTATATCATGCTTACATGTTAGAGTTGCTGGTAATATCTCCACAGCCCATTGGTTGAGTGGTTTGTTGGGAATGCTTTCCATGAGGAGATGCTGTTTCGAATCTTGTAGACATCTCTTGTTCACCATTTTCAATATCAAGAATTGAAGAAACAGTTGTTGATACCGGGTTGTGTAAGAATCACTCCTTGTTTAGAAACCAATATTACTCCTACGTTATGCAGTATTTGAGAGCACTATTAATGGAAAATTCTGTTTCTGAGTTAGTGAACAAGAATCTGCCCTGAAGTAACATTCTGTGATTGACACATGGTATGGGACTAACTAGACATAAAGTGATATGTTTTCTTCATCAAATTTTCATGACACTTCTAGTAAATCTTTTTAATATTATGATATATTAAATGAAATGGAACTGAAGTGGCATTTTGTGATTGACACAGGTAATGGGACTAACTAGACATAAAGTGATATGTTTTCTTCATCAAATTTTCATGACACTTCTGGTAAATCTTTTTAATATTATGATATATTAAATGAAATGGAACTGAAGTGACATTTTGTGATTGACACAGGGTATGGGACTAACTAGACATAAAGCTTTTAATATTATGATATATTAAATGAAATGGAACTGAAGTGACATTTTGTGATTGACACAAGGTATGGGACTAACTAGACATAAAGTTTTTAATATTATGATATATTAAATGAAATGGAACTGAAGTGGCATTTTGTGATTGACACAGGGTATGGGACTAACTCGACATAAAGTGATATGTTTTCTTCATCAAAGTGATATGTTTTCTATCAAAGTGATATGTTTTCTTCTATTACTTCTAATAAATTGTTTTAATATTATGATATATTATATGAAATGGAAATGTAGTTGTGTTAGAGAAAGGAGATTTTATAATCATAAAAAAAAAATTATATTTTATAGACATAATCTGTGGTTAATAGTGGGCGTGTTGTTATGTCATCCTAGGACAGTTCATATTATTAAATTATTGTCCAAGGGTTATCCTGGGCAGGGTTATGGAGTGCCCTGTATGAATTACAAAATAACCTGGGTACAGGGTACTGTGGCCCAGGGTACTGTGGTGTGGATAATATCTGCATTACATAAACAAATAAGTTATAAGATTTAATATTCAAGAACACACTTTTTAATATTTTGTTAAAAAATACTTTTACATGAAAAATAACATAAAACAAAAAGGCATATTGATGTTCTTAGTATTTAAATTTTATAAATATATAGAAAAAATAGCTTTTAATTAATTTAACTATAATATTATTATTTATATAATAGTTTTTAATTAATTTAACTATAATATTATTATTTACATAATATTAATCTTAGAGAAAATGAGGTTTCTTGTTACTGTACTTGACATATTCACTAGTCACTTCTGTTGTTACATTGGTCATTATTTGCCATGCTTCCTGCCATAGGGCCTCTAAGATCCCTTAGTGGCTTAGTCAAGGCTAGAAGATGGATCAGTCAATCCAAGTTCTACTTAGATCCTTCATAGCAATGCTTTATCCAATGACTAGGCTCAAAGAGACTTGGGAAATTTGTTCCCAAAGTGTATTGTGAAGTAGTGATATTGTCGTTGAGGAAACCGTCATCGACATTTATGTTTCAGAGTATGAAGTTATTTTTCATGACTATAAACAACACACTTTAACGGTACTTTGTTGGTTGCATTCCTCCAAATACCACGCTTCATGCCTAGATGAAGGAGGTTTAGGGGCTGCATGGTTGACATTGCTAGAGTATTAAAACTTAACACAATATTTTCTATTTTCTTTTCTTAAAGAAAATGCATGTGAAGCCATAAGATTTTGTGACACTTGGGTTTGTCGGAATACTCTTATGTTCTTCAATGGTTTGAGGATTTTTTGGCTAAGCAAAGTGTGCAACTATGTTGCCCTATGTTAGAGATACACGGCTTGCTCATGCAGTTTTGTCCATTCGAGCACATTTCCAAGCCGCTGGGAAACTTTATCTACCATGATCCTGAAGGGTTCTTCAACCCTCTCACTTAGAAGAGAAATTGCCTCAAAGTTGATTTGTCTAAAGACGTTAAACTCATCTTATATGAGTGGGGGATATGATGTTCAAACAACCAGTTTTGTGTATCAATTTGCCTAATTTCTAGTTTAGGTGCCAAATCCTAGAATATAGGATTTGTGATTGTCTATTGATGGTCAAGCATGACCCACCCCTATTGATGGTCAAGCATGACCCACCCCAACTTGCACCACAATCAAGTACCTCAAGTTCAATTGACTACCAATGCAAACAATGACTCTAAATAAGGGCAGGTTCAAGTGGCTTAAGAGAACTATCAAGCCAACTACATAGAAGGTTCAAGGTAGCATGCTATTAACATCTAGTAGGTTGACTTCAAACAAGCCTATGGCCTTGATTGTTGTGAAATAGTTTATGCAACCCTCCAAAAACACCACCCCTCGAAGTGGTAATAGGAGGATGCACTCTTCACCCTCACTAGAATCCCCACGAGTCTTTGAATCCCATGGAGGCCCACATAAAACAAAAAATTCACACCATGCATGAGTATTTTGCACATGTTCTTCAAGCCTCGTCAACCTCAAACCCCTTTAGTGCTTTGATATCCAAGTGAAACTACTAGTATTCAAAGAACAACCTCATCCATGCCTGAAAGCAGGAATTGCAACCCAACATCAAGGCGTGCACACTTAACATGCAACAATGTTGTTCAATAACATGCAAATTGATATTTTCCACTTGAGATTACAACCACCATCCCTTGATTCCATGAATATACAAAGCATCTTCATTTTGGAATTTCTCCAAAACCACAATGTTTTCAATTGCATAGACATGCACCAATGATTAATAAAGAAAACACTAGCATGCCTTCTCATGGGATGGGAGACATGCCATGGGGGATATTTTATTCCTTATTTTACAACAATAATATTATTATACATGCACCAACAAATTAATGAAATCTAAAAGAAACTATGTGTTTCTACTCTAATCTCTAACTGTTAAAGTTGCATCCCCCACAACATCTTCACACACTAGTGGTAACTCACAAGATCATGGGTGGACTTCATCTACCCACTGAAATACCTCCATCATTCTCATCTCAACTGGATCATGATGAACTATGATATCCAAGAACTGATTAGTCAAAGGATCCTCTTGAAGAACAACATCTGAATGTGGGATCATAGGGAAAATGTAAGGGTGTCATCTTCTAGTTGAACCAAAAGTTGCTCCCCTTGTTGGAATGGTAGTTGATCAAATCATCCTTGAATGACTGCTAGAATAGGCAAGGATGAAGTTTCTCATTGATTGAATTATGCATAATTGACTTGATGTTATTCCTCTTGAAATTTATCATCATCACTGGAATGAACCAATGAACACACTTGGACACTCAACTCTTCATATTCATCTTCATGAAACTCTACATATGACTCAAGTGGTGCAACTACTAGTTCATGATCATTCAAACATCAGCCATCATCATCATGTTCATCTCTAGGAACTTGATAAGGTGCAAGTTGTGGTTCTTCTTCAATAACCAAGACTTCTTGCGCTTTTGGAACAACCAATGGTTGAATATAATTGAATGGTGTCACCTTTTGTGGTTGGTCAGGAACATGGATCGAAAGAGACTTATAGGCTGCAAGGAAATTTCTTTCTAACTTGACAACAACAACTTGGGTCTCCTCCATATTTTGAGGATCTTTATTCCAGAGAAAAATACCAAAAATTCCATCATATGTGTCAAGATAGTATAACAAAGTCATAGCATCATTAAGCCTTATATTAATCGGAATTTTATAATAAGTCTCATAAAAATGGGTATTAAACTCAGGAAGTACAATCTCATTCTCATTTCTCTTAATATTATAAAAATCTCTAAGTAAGAAAGACTTATCTTGTTTATCCCCTCATCTTTCCATGAACTTCTCTTGGAACGAATCCCATCCATCAATGGAAGCATTGGGAAGGGATCTATACCTTATTCGTGCATCCCCCTCAATGGTCTGCACAAACATCCTCATCACCACATCCTCATATTCCACCTCACAATCATCCACCACTTTTAAAAAAGCAACCGAGTAATCCTTAGTCGATACTCCAAACTTCCCTACAAACAAAAGTAAGTGTTTCTGATATTCACCTGTAGGTAAGTCACGAGGATGATCCATAAATGAAACAAAACTTAGTGGGTCATAAATGCTTAATCCAAACCTTACCAGTGGCCTCACATCCCCATCCATAATATTAATCTAAGATGAAAACAAGCACAGTTTTTGTCATAGTATTGGATTGAGATGAAAATAGGCATGAAACCAAAGATGAAGGTGTCAAAGTTACACTCACCATAGAACTTGTTGAAATAACTTACCAAAGAACTCAATATGCTTAGCAACGTAGGAAGAGTTCCTAGTGAAAGTACATTCTTGTTTCAGAAAAGATGTTAGAGTTCGCTTAGGCCTGAAACTAGATCTTGTGTTGGATTCAATCTAAATGATATTCTTGTGCTCCCTAGTGGAGTCGACCCTGTTTCCTTAGGAGTCATTAGGTGAGTCCAAATAATAAATTAAATGAAGAAAAACTCACCAATATCGTTGTAATCCGAGGATTGATGGTCCCTAACAACAACGCCAATTTGTTAGTGTAAAATTTTGCACTTGCTTTGAATGTGAATAATTGTGGATCAACAAGCTAGAACTTAGTGTAATTCTAGGAGATGTTTCCGTACGTGTCACCGATAACTATCCTCTACGTTTGGGCTGGTGCGTGCCAACCTCAGGGGGGTTTCCCTAGTGTGTTGAGTACGTTATTTTCTTTGTAGATCTACAAAAAGTGAAATGCAAAATAGGCGCACAAGATAACCTTTGGATAATGATTAAGCTACCAAAGGGGTAAGTAGTATAATATTGAATTTAATTGGATGAAAACCTTGCATCATTAGCTTTAAATATATTGAAATAAAAGGAAAAGATGCCTTATTACAAGGATGGAACACCACAATAATAGACTAGAACTTATAATAATGCATAAAACTCAATCACCATACCAACAAATTTGACAGCTTGATACCAGCACACCAAAATTTTATTCCTACTCATGCCAAAGGGATGATTGCACCATTAAACACAAGCACAAAAACTAGTAGAGTAATGTTCCTTATAAAAAGACTAGAATCTAGAAAGTAGAAAGTAGAAAGAAGAATGGAAGAGAGAGAGAGATTTTCGTTGTTGCTAAAGAAATGGACCCATAACTCAAGTAAAATCTCTCAATATATAGGAGAATGAGGGCACATATCCCAATAATATCTTTCCCTCATGCAAGGCACATAAGAAAAGAAGTGAAGTAAAGTTGAATAACATGCACTCATGTGTAACTGTTGAGATGATAGTGACAACTATATATATATATATATATATATATATATATAGAGAGAGAGAGAGAGAGAGAGAGAGAGAGAGAGAGAGAGAGAGAGAACTCATTCCCCAATATTCTCTTCAGAGAAAAAGTAATCATACCAGACCTAATGGACCCCCACTTCATTCATGAATGCCTATGTTAATTGAAGATTAACTGAGGAATAAACAACAATATAAGTGGATGAGGGAAAAAATAGGAGTTGAGTGTAAGAAAGGGAAAGTTTATCTTCAGTCAACTCAAAACACGTAAACTTACAACTTTTTATGTGTGACAACTCACACTCAACTAATGCATGTGCTTTAATAACTCAACCACAATGCCTAATATCATCATGCATGTATGTGTCGCATGTCACTCTTTGAAGTTGCCTAATTTCAGAATCTGGACTTGCCACATGTGACTTTTCATGGTGACCACACTTGCTAAATATAGGCCCGCTAAAAATAACAATGTGACCGAAAGTTGTGAAAATACCAAATATGTTTGGGACCACTAGGAGACCACTACCAATTATAGTATGTCTAAAAATAGACAGTGCTAAAAATAGAAACTCCTCACATGGAAATAAAAATAGGCTTATCACATTCGATTTTCTATAAGGAACCCAGATATGTACTCATGATTATCATCTTAACCCTGGATCTCCAACTGTTATAAATAATAAGTTGCTCGCATGTCAACCAGAAAAGGCTCACTAGAATCGTGAGCTCGTAAGGACTCTGAATATGTGATCAAAACTACCATGCAGACTTCCAATCTTTGTCTCCTAAAAGGTAGGGAATATACTAAAAATATAAATATTTCTCTAACCATGAAGACCTGTGCAAACTCATCTCTGTGAAGCAAAGAATTACACTACTAAACCAATCTTGTACTTGTACTCATAGGGGAACCAACCTTGGCTCATACCAAGCTATCTCTGGGAAAATATCTAAATGTCAATCAAATAAGTCACACTGACTCTTAACCCTCAAGATTTTCAAGTGAGAAAATCTAGGGGTTAATAATGACATGACATATGGAGGAGTATTTGTTTGATGAATTCTAATCACCTTGGCACATTCTCCTAGGGCACATTTCACATGGAAAATATTTTATGATTTTTTGGGTGGTTGAGGTAGTTACATGGCACACTTTTCTTTGGCACACCTCTCCTAGGTACTCCTTCATCTTTATTGCATGGATATTTCATCTACACTTGTCATTAATTGACCTTCATTGAAGAACGCCCTCGCCTCTTTGACTTGGCATATATATATTATTTTATTGGAGGTTGTTATGGAGAATTTTTATGCAGGGGCATGTGGAATAATTAAAGGGACAGATGCATGGATTTTGCATGCATTTACTTGGTCCTACTACTAATTTTCAGCATATTTTTGGAGGGTTCACTTGTGGAGACATTTCTTGTTATTCTTGGAGATGTATATTTTATTATTTCATGGATTTTTGGTATGGTCAAAACCCTAATTTTCCCTTATATCCTTGGATTTTCTTTATGGAGATGTTCCACTTTCTATTTTGGGATTTTGACTACTTCATCTCTTATGGAGTGCTCCATCTACTTGGCATCTTGCACATTCATCCGTGGAGTTGGTTTCCTTGGGATTCACACATGTGGATTGGTTGCATGCATCTTGTGGACCTCTTGCTATTTTTGGAGGAGTTTTTTGTGGAGCATTCTTCGAGAAGGATTATTGCATTGTATATCTTCTCATGCATTCTTGGAGGATGAGTTTGATGTGGACCTCTTGCATGTTGACCTAGTTCTCATGCCTATTTTTCGTTGTATGCTCTCTCTTGGATACTTTTGATGTAACTTCACTACTATTTTTAGATGAGGGTGATTTTTCCTTGAGAGGATTCTGTCCACATGTTGTGACATAATCAGCCATGGATTGATGAGAGATCTAACTAATCCAATATTTTACTATGTGTTTGACTTGTCATGGAGTTAGTTAAAATGATAATGGTTTTTTATTCTATGAGATAAGAGACTCACTCTATAAAGAGGAGCTCTCTCTCCATTGTAAAGGGTTCGGATTTTCGGGATTGAGGAGCTCTCCCCTTGGATTTCATTTGTATACCATATGCTTGGATCCTAATGTAGAATTGGAGGTGTATTTTTGTTTGATGTGAGGCTTTATTGTGCACTTATATTTTATGTGTTGATTTTGTACTAGGAAACCCTTGTAACATGTTGTGATTGCCTTTATAATGAACCATGCTTCATTTTGGATAGAGTAATGTGAGGTTTCAACCCTCTTATTTCTATTGTCGTTATGTTATCCTACCATATAATAAACCTATTTTTTCCTAGATTAACATAGCCTCACATTCAGGAAAAATGCTCAGTATGGCACCTCTATCCTTCAAAGGTAATTTTACGCTATAAAAATCAGCAAGATAAGGCTAATTTGTGGTGTGCATAGCAGCCTTTATTGCCTTAATTTTTCATGTAATTTCCCTCTTTGATCTATGTTCTCATGACTCCATTTCCCCAAGGTGTGATTATGCACTTGGTCTTGGGGTTTCTACCTTCATATTCCTTTCCCACACCACTCATTTATTCCACTTTTGCTACAATCATTTGTTTTTCTTAGGATAACTCTTCACAAAATTACCTTGAACCTCCACTGTATAGTCTTATCAATCCTATATTTAGGGAAGCCCTCCTTGAGTTGGATAAGAGCCAACCAAAAGTGTTAGGAAGAGCTACTATGGTGATAGTGGGTATCCTTCCTGAGTGCAAAAATCTAGCCCCTTGATGGTTAGGACTTTACATCATTTGGGGGTGTTAGATTTTGTTGTAACACTATCCATACATGGATTTCTGGAAGGTGTCAACAACATACAGTTTTATGCCATGTCAAAATTCAAACCATGGTGAGGATATTTTGCATTGTAGAAAGTAACTAAAAACTATAGATTTCTAAAATTGAAATTGCCAATCAAAATTTCTACAATTGTGTACTTTAACCTATAAACATGTATTGTTGATAGTTAAAACAACAAACACACTAATTTGAACACTCAAAGCATCATTATTGGTTCTCTTTTAATTTTGAAAACAAGAAGCTAAAGATACAACTCAAAGCTCAAACTCTTGAACCATAAAGTCATCCACACTGCTTCTTGTTTATAGACTAGGAAGAAGAGAGGTACAATGTGTTACTGCTCATATTACATGAAGCCACACTTAGTTGCACAAGATAGATATTTTGATGACATTTATTGATCACTTGACTGATACATGTGCTATTTTATGGACGAAAACACATCCCCTGGAATTACCCTTATGGTATTCTATACTAATTGATGCCTCAATGGTCAAGTGTGTGATGTTCAGAGGGAAGTGGATAGTGCAACATTACTTTCTTATGACCCTAGAGCCTAGTAGGAGCACCAATGATATTTTGATGTGTTTCCAGTAGTATGATGGTGCAATTGACATATGATATGAGTGCTTTATTTGGTTATTCCTTGGTGAGACATGGTCAGATGGGATTGCTGACACATTTTTCCCTAGTGATGATGTTTCCTAGTACATCGAGTTATACTTCACTTGATGATGGCACACTTTATGGTTATATCACTTTATTGGAGAGTGATGAGCTTATTGACCCTTTTACTATGGTTTAGAGGTGATTATTGATGCAGTTGATGATATTACACCCTCCTAGTGAGAGTGCCTTAGCTTATGGTATGGTTTTCGATGATTATTTCACTTTATTAGAGTTGTATACCATGATTTTGACAGAACACTCCTCTTTATGCAGACATTTTCATGTTGATTTGATCATCTTGACATAATTTGACTTCCTTTGACCATGTGGAGCCTCCTTTGCTAGAGTGTTTGGGATTACTTCCTTATTTTCATATTGGAGAGGTGTTATTTAGAGGTGGATCATGGCATTTTGATAGAGCACTACCCTTAGTGCACACATGTTGAGGTGCCCCTTCTCATATATTGTTATTTTATTCTTGATATGGGGTCATTCCCCTTGATGTTGGAGGTGGTTGAGGTCGTTTTGACCTAGCACATGGTTCATGGTACTATTTTATTATTTGTTGACACCTTCTTTCTTGGATCTATCTCTTGACACCCATTTTGAGGAGTTGGTTACATGTGGGAGAGGGGTGTACCTTCTTAGAGGCCACACATGCCACTTGGAGTGGTCTCTTCATGCATATTTTAATATATTGATGGATTTTGTTACCTTGGAGAGTACACATGTCATCTATTCTCACTCATTGAAATGATTTTGGAGGATTGTCGGAGGAGAATGAGGGGATGGCCCTCATATTTTATGATTTGTTCACACTTGTGGAGGTTAGGGTGGCTTGAATCCTTACCATTTTTCCTATTTTTGGAATGCTTTCTTAATCTGATCCAGGTGGATATCGGGGGCCACCCACCTTTTCCAAATGGCTCAAAACAGTTTTCTGGCCATTTTGGCAATTTACTATTTTTAGCAGGTTTTCACTTCCGGGGCCATTTTGAGGGCCTAAATGAAGTTTTTTCGAGAT
>ML807141.1:37807-59176 GCA_009831015.1 Picea engelmannii
TCATTGTAATCATCTTTTTGCGAATGCGAGTAGCCGTCACATCTCTTCTCAGAGATAAGCTGCCACCATTCTAGCGAGTCTTTCACTCTGTATTTTTACAGTCTCTGTACATTTCTTTCATTAATAGAAATCGTGTATTACTGCATCTTTGTGTTTATGGTTGCATCTCTGATATATTTCTGTTATATTACTGGGTATACGCGATATCTCTGTGCATTTCTTTATTATATCTCCGCTCTCATTTCGTGCCGAAAATAATCCGGATCATAATCACTTAATGGATCACTCCTCTTTAGGATTATTTTATTCATTTGTGGCTTGGTATTGTTACCACACAATTTGTCACCCCAAGATGTAAAGTCCTAAACATCTAGGTGAAGAATTGTGGAGCTAATAGGTTGGCCATTGTCACATCACCAACTCTCTTTTGCACTTTAGACAAAGGATGATCCTAAGTCAAGGGGGGCTTCCATAATAGTTACTAGGATCACCTCGTGTAGTGTGTAGTGGAAGTAAAAGAAACATAGAAGCATGGAACAAAGGAAAATGGAAAATCTTTATGTTTTCGGGGTGACAGATGAAAGGAAATCCAATTCCTTATTGCTTGGGATATGGGCTCATAGATGAAATATAGGGGGGATATTATACTAAATTATTAGGGGCTATATGTAGCCAATTTGACGTGATATATAACATCCCTAACTTGGCAAACAAAATGCAATAAAAATATATGTATAATATATAAATATAAATAAATATTAACAATAAATCAATAATTAATACTCTATAATTAATATGTATTGAAGATACACCTTCATGATGAAAGGTCACATCTCTTATGAAAGGGAACCCCTGTGTGCGTATATATACAACCCTCATTCTCACGATGTAATCTCATACTATTCATATCATTTTTACTCATAAATTTATTATATATATTGTTATCCACATGAATTTCTACATTGTATTCCAAATATTTTGGATACTTAATTGGTGAGCCAGATTTGGTTGTCACTATCAGAGCAAGTCCAATCTTGGCCTTTGGCCCATAGAATTTTGGTCAATTTTATTTCCCTTGTCAACATCGTTACAGGCTTCTGGCCACTCAATTTTTTAGATTTATTGGAACTCCAAGTCTTTGAATGAAACTAAACCCTTAAAAACTTTCAAAATTCCATTAAAGAAAAGTGATTTAGCTACCATATACTATAGTCGAAAGAAACAAAAAAAAATATAAAAAAAAACTCAGTTAAAGAAAGAGTATTCCACTACGCAATATCACTGTCAAGAGAAAATGGCATAATTCAAAAAGGAAGAAATAATCATTAAACATTAGAAGATCAAGGCACAACCAAGGAATAAGGTCCACTTTAATTACCACATAGTTTCACCAAAAAAATAAAAATAAAATTTGTGGTCTCAATTAAGTTGAAGATATCCCAATATTGCTAGCCCTTTTATCCACCATAAAAAAAAGGTATCTTTGGAAGTAGTCGCTTCCATTCCATCGTATCACAGTGTGTCGTGGTATGAAGGAAAACGAGTGTAAATAGTAAACAATTAGTCACAAATTGTTTGGGCTTGGATAACCATGTGACCAATGTCTCGTATGAAAGCTATCGGGTGCATTAGCTAAAGGGGTTACATTCGGTGATCATACGACCACCCAAAAATTAATTCACCTCCAATACCAATCCAACCACCAAATCCGTGGTCAAAATGTATGCAAACTCCTTCATATAAGACATAGGAATATATATATATATATATATATATATATATATATATATAATTTAAAATGAAAAAATAAAATAAAATAAGGTATTCAAGTTTCTACTAAAATAAAAGGTTAAGCATTCAAGGTTTATTATATTTTACAGGAATTTTTAACGGAGTGTAATAGGGCCAATTTCGAAGGAAGGAGAAGTATTTGGAATTTGTGAAGTCGATATTAAATTACAGTACAAAGTTACAAGGACTTAAGAAGATATTTAAACATATTGAAAAAAATATTTTAATAAAATGAGGAAAGAAAGATTTTCTTATGAAAGTTGTTACATTTCATTACGGGTAATTTACATTAAAGGAGAGTATTCAAAGAAGAAAGATTAACATCATTAACAACATGAACTATGATGAAAATTTTATTAATATCGATTTGGAAAATCAATTATTAATTCTAGAGCTGAATATAATTGAAAAATAAAATATTTTTCACAGGAAACAATACAAAATTAAGGAGTTACAAGTGACAATTGATGGGTTATGAATATATATCTCAATTCAATGTTACAAATATGTGTAAATAAGATATTTGCATAATTCTTGGGTTACCCTAGTTTTAAAAACTAAGCACTTTCATCTTAAACATGGAGAAAAAGTTTGTGATGTTTCTCTGTAAGAAGAAGATGATGACATTTCAAGACATTAATATGAAGTCATATTCAATAGTACCTTCATCAAAATCTCTGATAGACATCTCAAAGGTGATCCTTTAGGAAAATCGATGGTTAGTATAAAAGATACACAAATAATATGATAGGTTTATCGCAGATAAAAATGAAGAAATTTATTACTTACTCAGATTAAGAAGTCAAAGGATACAAAACAATGCATCTAGAAGCTGGAACAAGAGAATAAATATCTCGAAAATAAATTATCAAAAGAGTAGGAAGAAAATTCATGCTTAATGATCCTTAATCAAGGATTGTTAGAACAAATCAAAGGACTAAAAGAGAAGCTAGAGAATCGAGACACGAAAAAAATTGAACAATCAGAAAATGAAGAGCTTGCATGCTTAAATAATCATAATCAAAACCTACTTACACAAGTAAATTAGAGCAACTTATCAGAAAAGAAGCATCGAAGTCTTCAAAAGTAAAAATCCAAGTTGTGAAAAAAAGAAAAAATACATATCTAATCCATATCACAACTAAATCCTCCCTTCTCTTGATGTATTACTAATATTCATGAAATAAAGATGGTTTTTCTTTCAGTTCATTAAAGTTTCTTTTAGGCTCCTTGTGCTTCTTAGGTAGGGCCCATCCAAGAGGGCTCAAGGACCCTTTTACAATTTCTATATTTTTCATGCATGTTTATATAGTATTTTATTCACTTTTGAAGTTTAATATAGCTTTGCATGATTAATTCCATCTTTTGTTAAAGTTATTATCGATTATCTAGTCACATCAGGCATCCTGTAGAAATGTTCAATAGCCTTTTGGAGCACTCTTAGGTGCCTTCCAAGGCCAATAACCTCAAATTCACTTCATGTATTTATAGTCTACCTTTGTTCATGCTTTTAAAGACTTGAATTACCTTTTTGAACTTCATTTGGCTTCATGTAGGAGTTTCATGTAGAAATTGTACAGTGCCTGTAGAAACTGCACAATTCTAGTAGAAAGCTCTCGTAGGCTCATTTCAACTTCATATTCTGACTTAGCTTAATATTATTTTCACAAAAGAATCAACAAATAATAAAAAGACATTTAGATTGTTATTTATCAAGGGTTTAGACAATTATCTTGTTTTATTCATGCATTAGTGTAGCTTTACTTCAGTCACAACTTTATGTCATAACTTAGATTGAATTCATGTTTTTGCTCTCAATGTGATCCTCTTGATTTAGTATTCCTTAATACCATTAGAATAAGTTCTTTCCATGCAATCTAGATTAGTTGTGATTTCGGAGTTTTTTGTTTCTTTCAAGCAATAGTTTAGAGTTGCTTTCTGCCATTTTATTTTCCTGCACATTTTCAACCTTTGATCAATCTCAGACCTTTTCTACCGATAAGTGCATACTACATAGATAGTGAATATCACCTATTAAGTTTGTATGAACCCCATGTTGAAAAAGTAAAGTAGGAATGAAAGGATACATTAAATTATTGTTGTTATTCGTAGGTTCGTCACTTTTTGGCATCGTTGTCGAGGATGTGTTGAAGCCTACATCTTATTTTATTTTTGTTTTCTTTGTATGTGACCTGAAGAGGTAAAAAAATGATACCTCGGTCACAAGGCCAACTTTTCTATAGAATTTATATAGTGTAACATCTCAATTTCTTTCACTTCGTGTGAGTATTGATAGCTCCTTGCCACACTCTCTTTTTGCATTATATATAAGAAATAAAACATAGTATTTCACTTTCTTTTTTATATCACTAGACCTAGATATAGGAAAGGAATTTTTTTCCCAATACCCCACCACAAAAATAGGTCCAAGAAATCCAGAGATTTTTCCCAAAACACTAGAAAGTTTCTTGGAAAGGGAATCTAGAGAATTTGAAAAACTTTCAAAAGAGGGTCAGTATCTCCTCACCTCATTCCATGGCTAGTGAATAAGAGATGGTAGAAATATGTTTGTTTCTACAATGAACTTTTTTTGAAGATCCTGGCACTTTCTTGCTTGAGTTTGCAGTTTTATGTAGGACATATGCTTATACCACTGATGAACAAAAGCTCAAATGTTTTCCTTCTACCTTGAAGGATTTATCTCTAAGATGGTTTATGAGCTTGGAGGGAAATAATATCCCAACTGGGGATCAAATGAAAAATACCTTCAGTGAAAGATACATATACTATTATAGATCAAGAGATACAATGGATGAGATTTTCAGAATGACACAAGGACCTGATGAACCTCTAGAATTCTTTGAAGAGAGATTTCAACTAAGTTACAAGAGAGCTCAAAATTTCACTCTGGATGAAGTCTCACTCAAACTTGTATTACTCGGAGGAGTAAGAGAAGATCTTGTTGAAACATTGAATCTCCTATCCAATGGAGATATCTATCATTTAGACTATGATGAAATCAAAATAATATTCAAGAACCATTCAAGGTCCTCCAGAAAGAAAGGTAGAAGCAATAGATTTTTGGCATCTCAATCTTCTAACCCTACATCTTATATAAAGAATGAATTAGGAGGGTTAATAGAGGACATGAAAACTGATATTTTACACTATTTATTCATGCAAATGGATACTTTACATATTAAGAATAAATTAGAGTAAGCAGAGAAGGCATTGATTGTCTATTGTCTCAACTTCTCTAAAGATCATGCTAGAAATGAGTGCCCTTTAGACCTTATAGATGTTTGTGTTATTTGTGAAGAAAATCGTCCAACTAACAAATTTCCTTCTTTGTCGAGATTCAAATATACACTTTGAGGAGCAAAGGAGATGGAAAAATCATTATACTTCATCAATCAAAAGAGGCCTGGAGCACCAAGAGCATTCCAAATAGGTTTGAACTTCAATCCTGCTCAAAATTTTGGTGCATATAATTCTCAAATATCTCCTCAACCATATTACAACCCATATCATTGGATGATACAAAATCCTTGGTAGTACCAAGGACCTCCAATCCCTCTTCCATACCAATCTTTTCCTAGCATGCCACAAAATCAATGGACTCAACCTCCACAAGGATGGAGGACACAAAATTTTCAAGTTGCATTATTGCCTCATCCTCAACCTAACAACACTACTCAAAATAATGTTCCTCCTAAACAACCTCAACTACCTACTCAACCTCCTCCAAATACGAACAACAAGCAAGTTCAACCTTTGTACAACAATGATACAACTTATCAAACTTATTCCTTGGAACTACAAGAGATAAATCTTAGATCAGTAAAGATATTACAACAACAACCCAATATCATAGAAATAATATAATGTAAGAAAGAAGATATTACCTTACCCCAACCGGAAACTCCTCCTTAACCTTAATGATTACAAGAAAATAAAACTTAGACTTCTGAGGGAAAAAAACTTTTAGGAGAACTTAAGAATTTGTGCATAATGATACCTATCTAACAATCCCTCAAAGATGTGCCCATTTTCAATAAATATGTCAAGGAAGAATGCATTAGAAGACCAGGGAGGATAAGAAAAGATGTCCCTACCATAAATGTTATAGAACAATTAGTTGACCTTATGCTTGGAAAGTTGATTGTACTTACATGGATCCAAGAAATCCCCTAGTAAATGTACACATCAAAAACACCCTGATACATAATAATCTTATTGATCTAGGGGATGCTATCAATGTTATGACTAAAGATATTATTCTAAGACTAAACCTTCATAGATTTTAAGAGATACCCCCATTGTCCTTCGACTTGCAGAAAAATCAACATTCAAAATTGAAGGCATGTTGGAAGATATCAAAATATCCATTGATTATTGGGAGTACCCTACTCATTAATTCCTAGTCCTTCAACCCAAGTCTTAATCCAATGGATATCCTCTATTTTTAGGAAATCCTTGGTTGGCCACAATAGAAGCATAAATTGGTTGTAGAGAAGGCAATATGACTATCGAAAATTTCTCTTTATCCTCCTTCCCAAACTATGATAATATAAAATATTCCTATGTGGGTGGAAGAGGAAGAGGAACTCACACAAAAAACATCCTATCCCATATATACAATCAACACATCCTTGATTGATAATACAATTGATGAGGACAATTTCCTTGAAAATTTTCTGCAAAATCAATATCCAACTGGTGTGAAAATAGAAGGGATAAATGATGATAAGAGATCTAAAATTTATATTGAAAATAGCAGTGAATTATGGATAAATTTATTCACTGTTGAAATAGAATATTGAACCATCAAAACCATAGAGATCAACCCTGCAAAAACACTCAAAATCAACAATAAACTTACTAGTCAACAAGAATAAAGGCTATTAGATGTGTTGAAAAGAAATGTTGAATATTTTACATGGGATTATAAAGACATGAAAGGAATCCATCCTTCTATCTATACTCACCATATTTACATCAAGGAGGACTGCAAACATGTTAGGCAGCCACAAAGAAGGATGAACCTTGCAATGAAAGACATAGTTAAAGAAGAACTTCAAAAGTTGTTAGATGTTGCATTCATATATCAGATAGTGAATGGATATCTCCTCTAGTTATTGTTCCAAAGAAGAATGGTAAATGGAGGATATGTGTGGATTACCGAGAGTTAAACAAGGCTACCAAAAAATACCATTTCCCCTTACCCTTTATTGACCAAATCTTGGATATATTAGCTGGAAAATAATACTTTTCATTTCTAGATGGATTTAGTGGATACAACCAAATTTAGACCAGTCTTGGAGATCAACACAAGACCACCTTCACTTTTCCCTCAGGAACATTTTCTTCCAAAGTCTTACCTTTTGGCCTATGTAATGCCTCATCCACTTTCCAAAGATAAATTCTCAACATATTTTCAGAACTCATTCATGACAAAGTTGAGATCTACATGGATGAATTTACCCCTTATGGAAAGTCTTTTGATGAAGGCTTATACAATTTATAAATAGTTCTTCAAAGATGTAGAGAAATGAACATGTCCCTTAGCAAAGAAAAATGTAATATGATGATGAATGAAGGGATTGTTTTAGGACATCATCTATCCTCCATAGGGATTGAAGTAGACAAAAAAAATGATCTTCCTACTTACTACACCTCTAAAACCAAAAGATATTATATTTTTTCTTGGATATATAGGATACTATAGAAGGTTCATTAAGGATTTCAGTAATATAGCTTCTCCTCTCTTTACCTTGATGTCTAAAGATATATATTATTGTTGGACCCTGAATTGCCAACAAGATTTTGAGACAATAAAAGAGAATCTCTCAACTACACTTGTGCTACAAGGTCCCAATTGGGCTCTTCCATTTCACATTCACATTGATGCATCAGACAAGGATGTATGAGAAATATCAAGACAATATTAAGACAATAAACCTTATGCATTCTATTTCATAAGTAAAAATTTGGCTAGTGCGGAGCTCAAATACATTGTTATAGAAAAAAAACTTTTATCAGTTGTTCATGCTTTCAATAAATTCAAACAATATGTTACAATCTATAAAGTTTTTATACATACATATCATGATACCGTTAGAGACTTGATGAATAAACCTGACATTAATGGTAGGATGATTAGATGATTTCTTTTTATTACAACAGTTTGATCTAACAATTCTTGATAAGCATGGCAAGGAAAATGTAGTTGCAGATTTTTTTATCTAGGTTGACTAGTCCTACTAAAGAAGACATGATCGATGATCGATTTCCAGATGAGAACCTAATTTTCATATCAAAACAAACCCCCTGGTTTTTTGATATGGAATATTATCTGACAACAGGAAATTTCCCTCGACATTTCTCCTACAGGGAGAGATGCAAGATTTTCCGGAAAAGTTCATCCTATACTTGGGTTACAGGCTATGTGTTCAAACTTTTCCTAGAAAAAGTTTTGAGGAGATGCATAAGAGAAGATGAGGTGCATGATATCCTCCATGATTTTCATGATGAACTATGTGGAGGACATTATGCAACCAAAATGACAACTTATAAGATCTTCCAAGTTGGATACTATTGGCCAACCCTACATAGATATTTTCAACAGTGCACTTCACATTGTGATGAATGTCAAAGAATGGGGAAGCCTACAAAGAGGAATGAGATGCCTTTACAACCCCAATTATCATTGGAACCATTTGAAAAATTGGGCATGGACTTCATAGTCCCAATTGATCCTCCGTCGGGGAAAAAGAAACACATATCCGTATGCATAGACTATCTAACAAAATGGGTTGAAGTAACAACCATGAAGTATGCCACATAATCAAATGTAGTTGCATTCCTCCAAGAGTGAATATTCTCAAGGTTTGGTTATCCAATGGAGATAGTCACATATCAAGTACCTCATTTTACATCCAGAATTATTGAAGAAATCATGAAGGAACAAAAAATCCATCATAGAAATTCAACACCCTACCATCCATAAGAAAATGGGTAGGCCGAGGTCACCAACCGAGAGCTAGAAAACATCCTCACCAAAACAATGATCAGGAACAAGAAATATGGGTAAAATAAAATCATAGAAGCAACATGGGAATACGACATTACATGGAAAACTACCACATGGCTTACTCCTTTTAAATTAGTCTATGGTAAGAAATCCATGTTCTCTATTGAATTTGAATATCATACATTGAGAAAAACAATTGAATTAGACATGAATTTACAATCAAAACAAAGATAAAGTTTGAGCCAACTAAATTCCTTAGATGATTTCATGATGCAATCCCTCTTCAACATTGAAGTAGTGTAGCAACAAAGAAAATACCGGCACGACAAGAAGATTAAGTATAACAAGTTCAAATAAGGGGACTGGGCTCTGTTATATGACTCAAGATTTAAGGAATTCAAGGGGAATTTAATGACTAGGAATTCAATAAGACAGTAAGCATTTTCAATTTTTTTTCATCATCCATACACAATATTTTTCATTATCTCCATTTAATTAACCATGATTTTCATTCCCAACATTCATACCACTTTCCATATGCAATAATGTACACTCCACCATTTATTTTAATAAAATAAACATATAAGATTATTCTATAGGATCATTCTACAGATTCTACATGATCAAGCTACAAGGTCATTTCTACAAATAATCGTAGGTAATCAAGAGCCAAGATCCACATCAAAAATTCAATTATCAATATTAGCAACAAAACCACCATCCCCAACTATCTACATAAAATGAAACAATCGAGATAGAAAAAATCTACTTTTATAGGATACTTTGTATCATGTAGAAAATATCCATCATAAAAGAAACAAATCTACAGGATGCTTTGTCTCCTGTAGAACGATTGAAGGCCACAATATTAAAACACATTGCAGCTCCAATCTTGTGGAGGACGTCAAGAATACCTGGAAACCATTAAGAAGAAAAATCACCATTACATTTAATCCAATCATCTTCCAAAAGAAAAATTAGTATCCATGAAAAGGTAAAATAAGGTAACATAATAATCTTTCCTCTCGACATTTAATTAAGCTTCATACAAATTTATTTATGCTTATTTCATATGGTCTAAGCATTTATAAAGTCTATATGGTGATAAGAATGAGGAAGTTCATGTCTTGTCAACAGGGGGTTGTTATAATTTGTGCCAAGATTTGAATTGGCATGCGGATATTAAGTGATTAAAGTGGTGGATCATTGTTATGAATTGAGGACACAAATTCTGGAGTAATGAGAACACCAACTCAACAATTGTGAAAAGACAATAGTACAATCTGAGATTTGTGGGCATAAATAGGAGTTAAAGAGAAATCAAATCACCATTTTGAAATTAGAAGAAAGAAGAGGTGGTTTAGGCTGTATGGAAGCAATAAGACAAACTCATAGGTGAGGAAGAGAAGAAAAACACCCAGCCAAAAAATTTGAAGATGCTATAGGAGCATAATCGCTACAGGTATTTGTGAAACCCTAGACAAATAAATATCCCTATAGTCTCATTATTTTCTACATTTTCTACAATATTTATGGTCTTTATACTTATGGTCATTGCAAGGGGGGTTTATAAGGGTTCTTGAACCAAAAAACAACTTGTATCCTATAGAAACCTAATTTTTCATAGTCACGGTCATGTAGAACATAGTTTTAAAAGAAACCAACTTTTCTTGTGTTAAATTCTCCTCAAGATAGTGTCAAATTTCTTATGTTACAAACCCATGGTCGAATTTTTTCAACACCAGATTTTGTGTGAATCTTTGAAAAATGCATCCTGCATAACCTGACTTACATAGTTCGTGTAGATTTTTTTTTTCACATTTTCTAGAGGAAGGACTACAGAGAAACTATACTGACCTGGAAATGTTAAGGAAACCCTCATTTTTTTTTCCTTTCTTCTAATAAAACCATTTTTGGAATTATCGCCAACATGTTTTCCTAAGTGCGAAACTTGAGTTGTTATACTCTCTAAAGGAGAAGTTCAAATTGGACATTCTACAAGAAACTAGTAACCAATCCTTCTCTTATTTTCAAAATATAAACTCTTCATCCTTGACATGAACCATGGGAGATGGATTCAAAAGGAGAGAGCCAACAAATCCTTCTAGGGTTTATGAAAATACTAAGATAGTAGAATTTTTTCAGAGATGTGATTGGATGGGATACTTTGAAAGAATCAAAGGATATAATGATGAGGTAGCCATAGAGTTTGCTCAGAATTTAGAAAATATACAAGAGCAAGAATATGTGACCACAGTGAGGGGACTAGTAATTAGAATAAATAAAGCCTCCATAAGCAAGGTATCTAGTCTACCCTTGGGCCTCACTTGGGATAAAGAAGAGAGGCAAGAGGCCATTAATTCCAAGAAGGCATTGTTCCTCCCAAATGGAAAACCTATTGAGGAAAAAAATGGCATCAAAAGGGAAAGCCTTCCTCACCCATGGCTAGAGGTGGCCTATCATATCATCAAATACATCATATGTGAGGAAAGGATGAGTGTATTCTATGCTTAACACTTTATATGATTACACCATCTTAGACATCTTCCAAATCAATAATCACACAAGATCTTGAGCATCCCTTACTTCCTCCTCCAATCATTAAGGGGAATGATCCTAAAAATACAAAAGGGAAAACAAGAATTTTTAGAACATCATGGTCTCATCAAATTGATAGTTTCATATTCCCTTCAACATTCAAAACACATGATTTTGTGGGAAGATTTCATAAACATGGATTTGCATGCATTTGAAGAGGCACAAGCAATAATGAGTGAGGAGGAGAGGAAAAAAGGGGAAGAACCTAAGAAAATCACCAGGACGAAAAGGTCAAAAAAGAAAAAGAAAAAGAAGAATATATATGAAAAGGAAAATGAATTGGTTGATGCTTTGACTTCTTTAGGAACCCCCATTGTCAGCCCCTTGAAAATCACTAGTGCAAAATGGGTACAACCCAAAAGAAGGAGGTCCAACATAATCATGAGTCAAAAGAAGAAAATCCTAGTGTTAGTCATTCCACTCACCATCACATCCCAAGTGGAAGAGGTCAAGGAATCTCCTAGTTGAGAACTGCCAAAAGAAACAAAGGGGAAGGAACCTCAAGAGGAAACAATGGTGAAGGAAGAAAGACCACTTGAAGGAACTTCTTAAACAAAACCCCCATGGAGAAGATCCTCTATGTGGCCTTTTTAGAATTGGAGAAGGTAAAGGTTGATGTCATGAAGTGGATAAGGGTGTTAGAAGATCAAAAAATGAAAGATAAAATAAGAGGCTTATCAAGAATTGGAGAAAAATATCCAACTTATGAAAAAAAAATTCAAAATTATGACTATGCAAAAAGTGGAATACAACCACAAGTTGAAGGTGGAGAACCAGAAGTTACTACAACAACTGAACAAGGAAAGAAGAAATATGCATGAGAAGAATGAAGAGGTGAAAATTATGGAATCCACAATCAAGAGAAGAGATAAAGTTTCTATAGAGATGTTGGAATGCAGACCACCAACTAGGACATATACATTGTTCCTAAAAGAACAGTGGAAAAAGAATCAAGTTGCACACTTGGATAAATTTGCGAAATTCAACTTTGATAACCCCCAAATATTTCTTAGATGCATATCATTGTATCAAGGTTGTAACATGGAGGAAAGAGCTAGACTATGTGAATTCTACCTACATAACCTCATCTTACGAAACCCCTACAATTGGAATCCCAATCCATATATGGGGTATGTCTAATTGATGGCCTTTACATCATGGAATTTGCATCATGAGCCTAATTATTTCCTATTTCAAAGGCTCATCTTTGGCACATTTTTCCACCAATAAATGACGTAATATTTTCTTTTGACCATATCTAATAGTAATTCATGGGTATTTTGCATGTTTCTTAGTGAATGTGTGTTGAGGTGTATTTTTGTGTATAATGTGCCTTTTTTCTCTAATTTTTTTGACCAAAGATGTGTATTCGTCCAAGTAGGTCGAACTTCAGGATTAAGGGGTTCCAACACCCCAAAAACAAGGGATTTTTTCTCCCTCAAAGTGCTCCCATCCAAGGATCAAGGGACATTGTCCCCACCTACCTCCAAGAGCAATCCATGTGAATTACTGACCACTCTTGATCAACAATAGTTGGAGATATAGGTGTAATAGGATAATATCCCTCATTTAATAAATTATCTCCTCGATTGAGGAAGGTAGTTCGAACTCTCAAGCTATATATAGACCTCTTGTCTAGGAGAGAAAAAAAAAGATATATAGAGAATTTTTGGAGAAGTATTGTATGGGGACTTTTTGAAGAATTTTGTTGAGAACTCAAATCCTTCCTGCTCTTGATGTATTATTTATATTCTTGAAATAAATATGGTTTTTCTTTCAGTCCATTAAAATTTCTTTTATGATCCTTGTGCTTCTTGGGTAGGGCCCATCCAAGAGGGCTCAAGGACCCTGTTATAATTTTTGTAGTTTTCATGCATGTTTAGAAAGTATTTTATTCCCTTTTGAAGTTTAATATTGTTAGGAAATGAGACAAACTTCCACACTAAACCTAGCAGAAGAGAAGAAGAATTTAATCAAGAACATAAATGACAAAGCAATCACACAGTACACAAAGATTTTACCCTGGAAACCCAAACCAAGAAAACCAACATTCTTTGAGTGTTCTTCTCTCTTGTTGTCTTATTCAATCAAAATAAAAGGTTACATGTCTAACCTTGGTCCATGCCTAAGGCACAATCGACATCATACCCTCTTGCATACACAAGAACAACCCTGTAGCCAATTTGGCTTACATATGCATGACCAACAACCTACATCTAAATATTTCTCTAAATATCAACTATCTTATGATTCATTGATTAGATTTTACGGCCTTACATCATGCCTATTTATAGGATATAAAATAATAAAAACCCTAAATAAATGGCTCCCAAAAATGGTTATATATCCATGCAGATCATTGACAACAAATCCCGCGAATATGGGGATTTTGTTACAATCGACTACCAAGTCAGATTACCAATCGACCTTCATTTTCTCTTCAGTCATTTTCCAAATGCACACATGTCGACCTCTTGTTGGTTGACCTCTTTTAATTGTCGTCAATTCCTTTACCACGTCGAACTACCTCAAAATTTGATTTCGATTTTACTCGGTTGACTAACTTCAACCTTTGACTTGCTATCGATCCACCTCGACTTTGAACATCAATAGATCCACCTCAAATTTCATTGCAAAGAATACAACAACCCAACATTCTCCCACTTTTTGTCTTCTTTACTAAAACCAGGATATTTCTGAACTTTTGTTCACATACCTAGGGAAGCAATGCCCATTTCCTTTCTACACCAAGAGAACTTCACAACACTCACAGACTTGGTAAACGATTCTCTTATGTTTTCCAATGTGTCTACTTTCTCGAGAATCACCTTGTTACTTTCCCCCATGTCTCTCAAGAAATGGTATTTTACCTCAATGTGCTTAGTCTTTGAATGATAAGCAGGGTTCTTTTCCAGAAATATTGTGCTTTGACTATCGCAACTTATCTTCATAGCTCTCTGCTCAAACCCAATTCCTGAACACATCCTTTGAAACCATATTGATTCTTTTCTTCCGTGAGTGGCTTCCATGTATTCATATTTTGTTGTTGACAAGGCTATGAATGTGTGTTTTTTACACATCCATCTTATTACTCCACTGAACATATTGAAGACATATCCATTGGTCGACCTTCGTCGATTCATATCTCCATCCCAGTTGGCATCGACAAATCCATGTACATTTAATTCACTGTCACCTCCAGGTTTTCCTTGGTAGTATATATCATAATATTTTGTGCCACATAAATACCTAAATACTCTCTTGTCAGTTTTCCAGTGCTCCTTTATAGGTGTTGACATGTACCTGCTCAACAGTCCCACTACATGGGAAATGCCTAGTCGAGTGAAAACCATCACATACATTAGACTACCAACTGCACTTTCATAGGGAACATGTGACATGTCCTCTATTTCTTCATGTGTCTTTGGAAATTGTTCAACAATTAGCCTTGTTCCCACATGAATTGACACCTTCACCAATTTGCAATCCTGCATGTTGAAATGTTTCAAAAAAATTTCAATATACTTCATCTAATTCAACCAGAGCTTTCTAGTGGCTCGATCTCTCTTAATCTCCTTTCCTAGAATGAAGTTAGTTGCACTGATATCCTTCATGTCTAACTTGGAGGATAACTTCTTCTTCACCTCCTTTATTGCATACATGTTGTTTCCAATCAACAACATGCCATCGGCATACAAAGGTACATATATGAAATGCCCACCTTCTTCCTTGGAATATATGTAGTGATCATATTTTCTTCTCACAAATCCAAAAATAAGGATGTATGTGTCGAACTTATGGTACCACATCCTTGGTGATTACTTTAGACGATCAATGGATCTTTTCAGTTTATACACTAACTCTTTCTTTCCCTTTACTATAAATCCTTCAGGTTGTTTCATGTAGATTTCCTCTTCTAGGTCCCCATGTAGGAACGATGTATTTACATCCATATGTTCTATTTCTAGATCAAATGATACAGCCAGAGACATTAGTACTCTAATGGAAGTTAATTTTTCAACAGGGGAAAAATATCATCGAAGTTGACTCCCTCGACTTGGAAATATCCTTTCGCTACTAGTCGATCTTTGAACTTCTTGACTTGTCCTGCGACATTCATCTTCTTCTTGAATACCCATTTTCTATTGACAAGATTTCTTCCAATAGGAAACTTGACTAAATCCCATGTCTCATTCTTGTGCAAGGGTTCCATATCTTCGACCATGGTGTCCTTCCAGAGTTTACCCTCTGCCGAGTCGATTTCCTCACTAAGCGACTTGGGCTCATTGTCGGTGGAAGTTAACACAAATGTGGAATGGAAGTCGGGTGGATTATACCTTTCGACTAGTTTTCTTACTCTTTCTAACCTCCTTACAACTAGATTTGGTCGTTCCAACTCTTCCTCTGATTCAATCGACTCATATGAATCAACTTCTTCCTTCCTCAGTTCAAATCGCATTGTCTTAGGGTTATTCTCAATCTAAACAATTTCTTCAAGATCGGACTTACCTCTGACTTCTATAAAGACCACATCTCGATTGTACACTATTCTCCTTGATGCAAGATCCCAAAACTTATATCCTTTGATTCCTTCTTTGTATCTAGTGAAAACACATTTTACTTCTTTCTTGTCCAGCTTGCTCCTCTTTTCCTTCATGTCGACTAGTGCTGACGAAGGAGACATATTCACCAGATATCTTGTAGTTTCGACTGCCCCCGACCAGAATTCTTTAGCGATCCCAACGCCATTGAGCTTGATCATTTCCTTGTCCATAAATGTTATGTTCATTCTATCAGAAACTCCATTTTGTTGTGGGGTATATGGTGTGGTAGTTTGGTGTGCTATGCCACACTACTTACATAACTAATCAAATTATTTTCCATGGAATTCCCCACCATTGTTAGTTCTGAGAACCTTAATCTTCTTATATGTCTGGTTTTCTACAAGAGATTTAAACTCTTTGAATCTTTCAAAAACCTCTAATTTCTTCCTCAGGAAATATATCCATGTCTTCCTGGAAAAATCATCTATGAATGAGACATAATACAAGGATCCACCAAGTGAAGGAACTGTAACTCGTCCAAACACATCACTATGAACCAACTCTAGAATCCCATTTTCCATTGTTGCTCTATATGGGAACCTCACCCAATTTTGTTTTCCATATATGCAATGTTCAAAAAAATAAAATTCTAAACCACATTCAGGGAAAAAATTGACCATACCTTTGTTGTGCATAAATTCAAGTCCTTTTTCTCCAATGTGTCCCATCCTATCATGCCATATCTTGGTTAGGTTGAATTTATAATGATTTGTCGAGTTAGTTTGAATCAACTTAGCTCGAGTCGATTCAAGTCAATTCGAATTCGAGTTGACTTCAGGAACAATGATGTTTTTGCATCCAATCGATTCAACACTCCTTATCAACTTGTATAGGATTCCAAGTCGAACTCCTTTCATTAAGACCATCACACCTCTGACCATATTGCATGAATCCTTATGAAATAGAGTGTTCACACCAACATCACTAATATTTTTGAAATATATCAGGTTTCTTGCCAAGCCCAAAATGTGTAGCACACCTGGAAGGGTTCTTTTCCTCCCATCATGCAGTATCAGTCAAGATCTTCCTTTTTCAACAATTTTGGTTGTCGAGTCTTCCCCAAAGAACACATCACCTCCATCATATCATTTATACTCGCAAAACCAGTCTCTATGTGGTGTCATATGATAGGATGCTCCTGAGTTATTCAACCAAACATCTTGATCCAACTGTCTACTGGTTAATGCCAGGTACACATCACCTCCCTTATCTACAATTGTCTTTCTCTCAGTCGACTACTTCTCGTCATATAATGTACTAACTTCAATCGCCCTCGACGTACATTTATTTTTGTAATGCCCATATTTACCGCATTTCCATAATCTTCGTGTCGAATGAACTAGGGATTTAGATCTACCCTTCGACTTAGACTTTCTATCAGAGAATTTCCCTTTATCTCTTTCAACCGATCGATCTCTCACCACTAAAGCATGTTTAGTTGATCCTTCCATGTTCTTCCTTCTCATTTCTTTTGACAGTAGAGAAGAAACCACATCTTCTAGCGCTAGTGTGGTTGTATTACTCCCTATAGCCATGACTAAGTTATCCCAAGAGTCTAGAAAAGAACATAATAGGATAATAAACTTAACCTCCTCAGTGATTTTATTATCCATAGTAGATAACTAGATTAAAATGGTATTAAATGAATTTAAATGCTCAGTCACTGAACTACCATCACTCGTCCTCAAAAGATATAATTTATTTATGAGAAACAACTTATTTACCAGATATTTCATGTTAGACAACTGAGAGGGGGGGTGAATCAGTTGTTACCATGCTTAAACAATTATGCTTCTTTTAAAATCTTTACAAGGCACTCAAAGATGATCACAATAACGCAGAGAAATAAACAAAGGCACATTCAACATCAGTCACATATATGAGAAAGACAGAGATAGATAATTCGCGAGGAAACCCATACAGGGTAAAAACCTATTTTTCTTTATATGATAAGTATTATCTACATTCTTTACATTATCATACATATGAGCACCAACTCATTGTGAGGCTACAACCTCTGGTTTTGCAAGTTGCAACTTGTTGAGAGCACCAACTCTCTATTTTCTCTAGCACCCACTAGAAGGAAGCACCCACCCCCTGGTTTCTCTAGCACCAACTAGAAGGAAGCACCAATTCCTTGGTTTCTCTAGCACCAACTAGAAGGAAGCACCAACTCCATGTGTTCAAGCACCCACTTGAACCTTTGAGGACACCAGTCCTCCCTAGCACCTCCCAACCACCCTGATATATAAATTCCTTGTTACTAAAACTTATTATAGTGATATAAAGTTATTCAATGGTTTACCAGCCTTGTCACTGTTCTATTACACTACTCTATTATGTCTGCATCAGTGTCTCCTGCACGCCCCTTGCACTTTCTGTTCTTCTTCCTTTTATACTCTCTGCACCATATCCCTTCAATGCAACCTTCCTCTATTGTGCATTTCTGCACCTGTGCTCTGCGCTCACCCTCGAATCCTTCCCCACGACGACAACCCTAATCTCTTCTTTGTTCCACATTCTTATAGTCTATGTTGTCTTTCTGCATGCAATATTCGAAATGCCTCTTCATACTCACTCCGCGCCAAATTCCTCCACAACTTGAGTGCTCTGTCTGATCATCATCGTGACTCTTCAGCTTCTCTGGTCGTTTGATACTCTTCGTCTTCTCTGTGACAGTTGAGCTCACCTTCTCTGCTCCAGTTACAGGCTTCAATGCTCATCTAGCTTTCAATTGCCTCCACGAACATCTTCATCCCTCTTGAAGATTCTCTGAGACTCTTCACCTCCTCTGTCAGTCATCCTGAAGTGTCTTCGAGTCCTCTGGCAGAAACCATCAGTGGTTTCTGGCAGTTACATTATGTCGTGTTATAGTAGCCCTCTGATCTTGTTCAAATTCACCTGCACCATTGGATTGATTCCAAGAGATCTTGCATTCATTTCGGCATTTCGACATTCAACAATTCGACATTTGTGTGACCATGTGTCTCGACATTCCCAGTCGTGATCCCTGAAAAGGATCTTTGTTGCTCTAGCTCTTTCCTCCATTTCTCACTAATGTGACCAAGGACTGTGACCACAACCTTATGCATAAGGCACTTTCATGATTTCGCATTTCGTGAATCTGGAGATGAGATATCTCGACTCTCCAAGTCGCGATCCCCGAAACCTCGAAATGGTGTGGGATCAACGGTCCCAATCAACACTTGATCTGACGGCTCAGATCATTTCGCGATTTCGCATTTCGCGATTTCGACATTCTTGATGTTCAGTGTTCTTGTCACTTCAAATTCCCGATCCGCGAAACTCCAAAATGGAGTCGAATCAACGGTCCAGATCACATCTTGATCTGACGGTTGTGATTAAGTCACGATTTTGCATATCGTGATTTTGACATTCTTGATGTTCAGTGTTCTTGTCACTTCAAAGTCCTGATCCGCGAAACTCTGAAATGGAGTCAGATCAACGGTCCAGATCACATCTTGATTTGATGGCTGTGATTAAGTCACGATTTCACATATCGCGATTTCGGGATTCCTGTGGTTGTTATTCTTTGACATCTCCAACTCTCGATCAACGAAACTCCAAAGTGGATTGGGATCAACAGTCCAGATCAAACCTTGATCTAACGGCTCAGATTAAGTCGCGATTCCGCATATCACGATTTCGGGATTCTTGTGGTTATTATTCTTTGACATCTCCAACTCTCAATCTGCAAAAATCCGAAATGGACTGGGATCAACGGTCCAGATCAAACCTTGATCTAACGGCTCAGATTAAATCGTGATTCTGCATATCGCGATTTCGGGATTCTTGTGTTTTTTATTCTTTGACATCTCCAACTCTCGATCCGCGAAACTCCGAAATGGACTGGGATCAACGGTCCATATCAAGCCTTGATCTGACGACTCAAATTAAGTCGTGATTTTGCATATCGCGATTTCGAGAGGTTAGGGAACCCCGTTCCTTTGACTCTCCAGTCAGCGAACTGACGATCTTTCCCCACGTGTCCTGCTTGATGATGGACGGTCCTCCTTCTTTCTGGATTTTGTGAGCCCGCTACTCCTTGCACTTTAAAGAACGTGCAGGTTCTCCTTGATCCGATGATGGTCGGATCCCGCACTTGGATTTAATGCCTGAGATCTATCCTCCTCTTCAGTGCGCTCTTCTTGTCTACATTGAGATCTAACAGCCATCGGGAATTCTGAATTGTTGATCCAACGATCACGTTTGCTGCTCTTCCCCGATTATCACTGCGCTGCTGATCATCGTTGTTGTACTCAAGTCATCATCGCTGTTGTACTTGCCATCAATGATAAGCATACGCTACATGTAAAACATGCCAACAATCTCCCCCTTTGTCATTGATGGCAACTAAGGCACTCAAATTATTTTCTCCCCCTTTGACATCAATGCCAAAGAAAAAACATGCTCCCCCTGAGCTGTTGCAGTTATTTTAGGAGGCATTAGAGATTCAAATAATACAAAACCCCCCCTAAGACAATGGACTCTTTTAGGTGTGAGACAAAATGACACCTAACTTCTGTCTGAGATATTCAAAAGGTGTCTTGTCTAGGGGTTCAGTAAAGATGTCTACAATTTGTTCTGTAGTGGGAATGTAATGGACCTGAAAAGTCTAATTGGTGACCTGCTCTCTCAGAAAATGATATTTTATGGGAATATGCTTGGTCTTGGAGTGGAATACAGGATTTTTAGACACACTGACGACACTAGTGTTATCACAATGAATTGGGATCGGTGCAGTGTATTTTACCTCTAAGTCTGCAGGTGTCTGAATCATCCATAATACCTGGGTGCAACAGGTAGCAACAACAATGTACTCTGCCTCTGTGTTTGATAAAGAAATGGAACCTTGCTTTTTACTAATCCAGGCTACTAAGGAGTCACCCAGGAAGAATGCTCCTCCACTGGTGCTTTTTCTCTCATCAACACAGTTTGCCCAATCTGCATCTGAATAAACAGTCAACTGAAGATTTTGATTTCTGGGATACCACAGATCATAAGTCATTGTTTCTTTTAAATACCTGAATATCCTTTTGACAACTTGCAAATGAATCTATTTGGGTGCAGCCTGATATATTCCCACCATTCCTACAACATGCATTATGTCTAGGCGAGATGCTGTGATGTACAACATGCTTCCTATCATTGATCGATATGAGCTTTGATCAACATCAGTTGAATCATCATCCTTGCTTAATTTACATCCAGTTACCATAGGTGTACCCACAGGTTTAGAATCTTCCATTTGAAATATTTTCAGCATTTCTCTTAGATATTTTTCTTGAGAAATGAACATCCCTTCGGGCCTCTGAGTAATTT
>ML807141.1:63654-96340 GCA_009831015.1 Picea engelmannii
AACTCATTGTGAGGCTACAACCTCTGGTTTTGCAAGCTGCAACTTGCTGAGAGCACCAACTCTCTATTTTCTCTAGCACCCACTAGAAGGAAGCACCCACCCCCTGGTTTCTCTAGCACCAACTAGAAGGAAGCACCAACTCCATGGTTTCTTTAGCACCAACTAGAAGGAAGCACCAACTCCCTGTGTTCAAGCACCCACTTGAACCTTTGAGGACACCAGTCCTCCCTAGCACCTCCCAACCACCCTGATATATAAATTCCTTGTTACTAAAACTTATTATAGTGATATAAAGTTATTCAATGGCTTACCAGCCTTGTCGCTGTTCTGTTACACTAATCTGTTCTGTCTGCATCGGTGTCTTCTGCACGCCCCTTTCACTTTCTGTTCTTCTACCTTTTATACTCTCTGTACCATATCCCTTCAATGCAACCTTCCTCTACTGTGCATTTTTGCACCTGCGCTCTGCCTCCTTTCTCACCCTCGAATCCTTCCCCACAACGACAACCCTAATCTCTTCTTTGTTCCACATTCTTATAGTCTTTGTTATCTTTCTGCATGCAATATTCGTAGTGCCTCTTCATACTCACTCCGCGCCAAATTATTCCACAACTTGAGTGCTTTGTCTGATCATCATCGTGACTCTTCAGCTTCTCTGGTCATTTGAGACTCTTCGTCTTCTCTGTGACAGTTGATCTCACCTTCTCTGCTCCAGTTACAGGCTTCAATGCTCATCCAGCTATCAATTGCCTCCACGAACATCTTCATCCCTCTTGAAGATTCCCTGAGACTCTTCACCTCCTTTGTCAGTCATCATGAAGTGTCTTCGAGTCCTTTGGCAGAAACCATCAGTGGTTTCTGGCAGTTACACTATGTCGTGTTACGGTAGCCCTCCGATCTTGTTCAAATTCACCTGCACCATTGGTTTGATTCCAAGGGATCTTGCATTCATTTCGGCATTTCGGCATTCGACAATTCTTCATTTGTGTGACCATGTGTCGTGACATTCCCAGTCGCAATCCACGAAAAGGAGCTTGGTTTCTCTAGCTCTTTCCTCCATCTCTTGCTGATGTGACCAAGGGTTGTGACCACAGCCTTATGCATAAGGCGCTTTCGCGATTTCGCATTTCGTGAATTTGGAGATGAGGCATCTTGACTCTCCAAGTTGCGATCCCTGAAACCCTGAAATGGTGTGGGATCAATGGTCTCGATCAACACTTGATCTGATGGCTCGGATCATTTCGTGATTTCGACATTCTTGATGTTCAATGTTCTTGTCACTTCAAAGTCCCGATCTGTGAAACTCCGAAACGGAGTCGGATCAACGGTCCAAATCACATCTTGATCTGATGGCTGTGATTAAGTCGCGATTTCACATATCGCGATTTCAACATTCTTGATGTTCAGTGTTCTTGTCACTTCAAAGTCCTGATCCGCGAAACTCCGAAATGGAGTCGGATCAACGGTCCAGATCACATCTTGATCTGACGGCTACGATTAAGTCGTGATTTCGCATATCGCAATTTCGATATTCCTATGGTTGTTATTCTTTGACATCTCCAACTCTCGATCAACGAAACTCCAAAGTGGATTGGGATCAACAGTCCAGATCAAACCTTGATCTGACGGCTCAGATTAAGACACGATTCCGCATATCGCGATTTCGGGATTCTTGTGGTTATTATTCTTTGACATCTCCAACTCTCGATCCACGAAACTCCGAAATGGAATGGGATCAACGGTCTAGATCAAACCTTGATCTGATGGCTCAGATTAAATCGCGATTCCGCATATCTCGATTTCAGGATTCTTGTGGTTATTATTCTTTGACATCTCCAACTCTCGATTCGCGAAACTCTGAAATGGATTGGGATCAACGGTCCAGATCAAGCCTTGATCTGACGGCTCAGATTAAGTCGTGATTTCGCATATCGCGATTTCGAGAGGTTAGGGAACCCCGTTCCTTTGACTCTCCAGTCAACGAATTGATGATCTTTCCCCACGTGTCCTGCTTGATGATGGATGGTCCTCCTTCTTTCGGGATTTTGTGAGCCCGCTACTCCTTGCACTTTAAAGAACGTGTAGGTTCTCCTTGATCTGGCAATGGTCAGATCTTGTGCTTGGATTTAATGCCTGAGATCTATCCTCCTCTTCAACGCGCTCTTCTTGTCTACATTGAGATCTGGTAGCCATTGGGAATTCTGAATTGTTGATCCAACGATCACGGTTGCTACTCTTCCCCGATTATCACTGCGCTGCTGATCATCGCTGTTGTACTCAAGACATCATCCCTGTTGTACTTGCCATCAATGACAAGCATATGCTGCCTATAAAACATGCCAACATTTCATTTGGTATAAGCTTCCCATCTTTTCCCACAACTTTTTGGCTAAATCTTCACTTGATACATTCAGCAGTACTGAATCTGCAAGACAAAACTGAATCGTACTTCTTTCTCTTATTTTGACTTTCTCCCATTATTTCATCGACATGCCTGTCAGATGCGTACTTGGACAGACCATTGTCTATTGTTCTCAATCTACAAGAATATCTTCCATTTTAAGCTTCCAAAGCTCAAAATTTTGTCCATTGAATTTTTCTATCTCTATTCTTGAACTACTCTCCATTCTTTACCACGATCTTTAACACAATTTATAACTTACAACTCTTACTGTAGCTAGGGTTTATCTCTCAGATTCAATATTGGAAAATCAATTTATGATACCATACGTCAAAGATTAACTTTCCTTTGATACCACCTATCAATAAATGAGACACACTTCCACACTAAAACTAGCAGAGTATAAGAAGAATTTAATCAAGAACGTAAATGACAAAGCAATCACACAATACAAAGAGATTTTACCCTAGAAACCCAAACTGGGAAAACCAACATTTTTTGAATGTTTTCTCTCTTGTTGTCTTTTTCAATCTGAATAAAATGTTACATGTCTAACCTTGGTCCACACCTAAGACACAATCAACATCATAACCTCTTGCATACGCAAGAATAAACCTGTAGCCAATTTGACTTACATCTGCATGACCAACAACCTACATCTAAATATTTCTCTAAATATTGGTTATCTTATGATTCATTGATTATATTTTATAGCCTTATAACACACCTATTTATAGGATTTATAGTAGGAGAAAACCTAAATAAATGGCGCCAAAAAATGATTACAGATACATGTAGATCATTGGTTATAAATCTTGTGAATCTTGGAATTCTATTACAGTTTACTAGCAAGTAGGATTACTAGTCGACTATCGGTCAACCTTCATTCAATCTTCAGTTAGTTTCCACACTCTCACCTATCGACCTCTTTGAATTTTCGTCGATGCCTTTACCACGTCGAACTACCTCGACCTTCAACTTTGAATTTACCTAGTCGAATAACCTCAACCTTCGACTTGTTGTCGATCCACCTCAACTTCGACTGTCAGTTGATCCATCTTGAATTTCAGTGAAAATAATATAACAACCCAACAAATATAGCATTGCATGATTAATTCCATCTTTTGTTAAAGTTATCATTGATTATATAGTCACAACAGGCATCTTGTAGAAATGTTTAGTAGCCTTTTGGAGCACTCTTAGGTGCCTCCCAAGGCCAAGAACCTCAGTTTCACTTCATTTATTTATAGTCTAGCTCTGTTCATGCTTTTAAACACTTTCATTACCTTTTTGAACTTCATTTTTCTTCCTGTAGGAGTTTCCTATAGAAATTGTACAGTTCCTGTAGAAACTGCTCATTTCTAGTAGAAATCTCTTGTAGGCTTATTTCAACTTCATATTTTGACTTAGCTTAATCTTGTTTTCATGAAAGAATCAATAAACAATAAAAATACATTTAGATTGCTATTGATCAAGGGGTTAGACATATAGCTTGTTTTATTCATGAATTAGTGTAGCTTTACTTTAGTCACAATGTTATGTCATAACTTAGATTGAATTCATCGTTTTTCTCTCAGTTTGATCTTCTTGATTTAGTATTCATTACTTCCATTAGAATAACCTATTTCCATGCAATCTATATTAGTTGCGATTTTAGATTGGTTTGTTTCCTTCAAGCAATAGTTTAGAATTGCTTTCTTCCATTTTATTTTCCTACACATTTTCAACCTCTGATCGGCACCAGACCTTTGCCACCGACAAGTGTAAACTGCATACATAGTGCATAGAACCTCTTAAGTTTATAGAAACCCTAGGTTGACAAAGTAAATTAGGAATCCAACGATAGAATAAATTATCACTATTATTCCTAGGGCCATCAACATGCTTTTAGTATATAAAAAATTCCATCCTCATGTACACACCTCCTAATGATCATATATGGTCTTGTATAGTAGAGATCTCCTCCAATCCATGAATAGGAGGCAGTGACTCTGACGATCTTCTACTTCTCTCTAGATGAAAAATGTTGTGACAATCTTCTTGTAGCCAAGTAGTTAGCCACATCTGTGAACCAAGGAGAGTTATTAAATATAGAAAACAAATATTCATGAGGAAAATTATCATCTATAGTAGTTACTTGATCTTCATTATGAATCCTAGAAATAAATTTCGTAACTAGATTCTTTTCCACATCTATCTAAAATAGTAATATTAAACTCTTGTAGTAACAAAATCCATCTAGTTATTTTACCATTGGTTATTGGCTTGTTCATGAGATATTGAATGGAATAATGGTTGGTATGAATTAAAACCTCATATCCAGTGATATAGTGTCTGAATTTTTTTATTGCATGCACAACTGCCAAAAAATCCTTTTCCGATACTATATAATTTAATTCAGTAGGTGTTAAATTTTTGCTAACAAAGTAAATGGCATAAGAGAACTTATTTTCATTTTGTCCTAATAATTCTCCAAGAGATTTCTCAGAAGCATTTGTCAAAATGTGACAGGGAAGAGACCAATTTCCCCCCCTCAAGATTGGTGCTACATAAAGCTTCTCTTTTAGTGTCTCAAAAGTAGTTTGACAATGATCGTCCCAAGAAAAATTAGTATCCTTAGTAATCAATTTAAACAAAGGAAAAACTATTCTTGTAAAAATTTCTATGAAAGGCCTATAATAGCCTGCATTCCCTAAAAAAATTCTCACATCCCTTGGATATATTGGAACCAAAAGATTTGATAGAACTTCAATCTTCATTTGATCAACTTGAATTCCTACACAATATATGAAATTACCAAGAACAATGTGTTAAGTTTACAACATATGAAATTTTGCATCACTTAAATCAAGGTCAGTTTCTTGGCATCTTATCAAAACTTTCTCAATATTCTCTAGTGCTTCATTAAAAGAATCACCATAAATAGAAAAATCATACATATAAAATTCAACATAAGCATGGATAAGATCAAAGAAAACAATCAATACTGCTTTCTAGAGTGTAGAAGAATTGCCATTGCATAATCCAAAAGGAAACACTTTGTAAGCAAATTCCCCCCATGGATATGTGGATGTGTTCTTATCTTGAACCTCAAGTGCAATTTTTATCTGGTTATAACCACTAAAACCATCAAGGAAAAAAAAAATTCTTACCTGCTAACATATCCGGGACTTGATTGATGAATGGTAGAGGGAAGTAATATTTCAAGGTGGATTTAATTAAGTCTCGAAAATCAATGCAAATTAACCACTTACCATTCTTTCTAGGAACTATTACAAGGGGTGAGATGCATTGACTATTTGAGATTGAATAAATGAAGTTGGCATCAAGTAAATTTTGTAGCTCATCCTTAACAATTTCTTTTAGATTTGGGCTCAGGCGTCTTTGGGGCTGTCTAATGCGATGAACATTTTCTTGAATATAAATATGGTGTGTGCATGTGTCAGGATGAATGCCTCACATGTCATGATAACTCCAAGAAAATGCATTAGTATGTTTTTGTAGCATCTTGATTACTTTCTCCTACTGAAGGTTTTCAAGTTTATAATTGATATATAAAAGTTTGTCTAGACTAAGATCAATAGGGACAGTACTAGATTATGATGCATTGATAGATGATGCAGAAATTTGTAGTGATGACAAAGCATTTAAATCATAGTTTTGTTGAAAATTTGAACCCAAGATATGGTCAAATGGATAAGAAGATGAATCAGAATATTGAAGAAAATTTGAATTAACTAGGAAATTATAAATCTGATTTTCTTTGATGTCTTCTTTAAAATGCATAATTTGGTCTATTGTGAAAATTAGTTGAACATTTTTTTCATCATTGTTAGTGTTATCAAGCTATAAAGTATTTTCCATCTCATTAAAATATTTTGTAGGAGGATACACAATTACTTTTTTATTGAATCACTGTGTGAGATAAGCATATTTCTAGACCGACAACCAATAAATGCATCCACAATAGCTAGCCATGGTCTTCCTAGGATCAAGGGATTCACTCCTAGAGGATATTTAGGCTTCAATACCATGAAATCAATGGGGTATTCCCAAGAGTCCAAGGAGACAATAATATCATCCAACACACCTTCAAGTTTAATTTTAGATTGATCTACTAATTCAAGAACTTAGGTGTAGGACGAATGTTGGGTAATTGCAATTGTTCCATGGTTTGCTTAATCATTATATTGATTGTTTCCCATAAATTGGTTAAAGTGTTGGGAGCAAGAATACCATTGATATGAACTGAAATAATTGGATTTATAGTATCAACATATTTTTCTATGAAAATATGTCCTAACATTAAATATGCTTAGTTTCCAATGAATTGAATAGTTTTTGGTTCAATTTTATTCCTTTTGTTTTTTTCAAATACAGTTCCCTAACTATCTTGGCATAAATTTGGATATCTTTGATAGCTTTTATTAAAGTAAATTTGATACAAACATTCTTCAATTCAATGATTAAATCAAATTCAGAGTGGACAATAGGTTTTTCAAAATTCAACCTCTCTGGATAGGGAGGTGAATTGGATGACTGAGGTGGCTCTCTGTTTGAAGACGTTTTCTTTATTGTGATATCATTGTTTAAGTGATTAGGGGTTTCGTTCTCTAATTATTACTCAATGGTTACAAGAGATTATTTATTTTTACTAAGCACATTTCCCAAACTCAAATGAATATCTTGTAATCCTACTAGAGTAATCAAATATGTGGGAAAGGGTTGTAACTCAGTGTTAAAAAAATGATGAGCTACCTTATTGTTTGGGTTAGGGATTGGATCGGTAGGTAATTGAGTTGTTCTTGGAGTTTGAGTAGGTGGAATCTGTAATTGTTCAAGTTGAGTGGGTGGAAATTGTAATTGTTAAGGTTTTGCAACTTGTCGTGGTTGTGATTGTGTAGGGTACAGTTGTTGAAATTGTGAGGGATATGATTCTTGTGGATATTTTTGTGGTGGTGATTGTGTGGGGTATTATTGTTGTGGCTACATAGGGTATGAGTAAGAATGCATGTTCCCATAGCTAGGTCCTCTCCATTCTTTTTTCCAAGGATGATTTTGGACTTGTTGTTGAGTCCATGCTTGCCAAGGCATAGTAGAATTCCAAAATTGAGATGGATATTGTTGACCAAAATAGTATGGAGTGTATTGATATGTAGGATCCAAAGGTATACGTAGTGTTTTAGGTTTCCATGGTCTCTTTGGTGCAAGCATGCATACTTTCTATGTTGCTTGATTTTCCCCTTGATAAATTGCCTTGAGTCCAGGTAGAGAGGGACAATGCTCCGTTGAATGCTCCCCTTCACAAATGGAACAAATTTAAATACTATTTGGAGTACATTCTCTTAATTTATGTTTATTTCTACATTTAGGGAAGAAAATAGAGAGAGTTGCATTATATTCCTCTTTCTTCTTTTTAAATTGTAAAGTGTCTAATTGTGAATTAATAGTGCCAAGAATGTCAATCTTAAAACCTTCAAATAGATTTTCTAATTCAACCCTAGTCACACCATTTGTTGAATATTTGGCAACTTTAGAAAAAGTGTCTCTAGACCCCTTACCAGATCTGGCTTGACTTTGAGAATACCTCATGCATAGCTCATTTATTTCTTCAAAATTTAGTTGTGAAACATATCCATCTCCCATCAAATTAAGTAGATTTATAGATTCATCTTGAATTGCTCTAAAAAATATGGTTTTGATGCTATCCATATCTAATTTTGTTTGCTTGGATCATTGGAGATTATAAAAAAACCTTTCAAGATAATTTTCTAAGCTTTCCTCTTCTTTTTGCATCATTTTAAAAATTTCCTCTCAAATTTTTGGCTTTACAATATTCTTGATAATTTTTAAGGAAAATACTATGAATTTCATCCCATGTTTAAATTGTGTTTCCTCCCAACCTCATAAACCAGCACAAGGATGAATCTTTGAGAGTGGCAGGAAAAAAATTGAGTTTTTGGGCATCATCAAAATAATCATAACTACGACACAATATATTAAACTAAAAAAGAAAAGCATCAGGATATTTAGTTACCATATCATGAAAATGAGGCAAAGTTGATGGAGGGATATTATTCATTTGTACCATTGTAGTAGGATCCAAAATCAGGAAACCAAACATTAACTCCTATTTTTCATTTTCATGTGCCTCACCTTCTGCAATTAGATGCACCTCGCATGAAACTTCTGTCATGTTTCTTCCCTGAACAGGTTGTACCCAAATTTTGGATGTGGATATTTTGGGTCTATAATTGGATTTTTCTCCTCTTCTAATTCTAGTTGTTGATTTGGTTGGTCTATTAATGTTTCATCCATTGTAGACTCTACTGGAAAAATTATGGACTCGACAATTACACTTGTTGTAGATTTTTTCCCTCTTGAGCTACCTACTGCAGGTCTTGGATTTGGTCGAGTCACTGGAGTCATGCATGCTTGTCTTCCTCTTATGGATTTTCCTATCGACAAGTTAGTATATGAAGGGGTAGCACTATTTGAAGTAACTAGAGTAATGATAACTTATCTACCTATTCCTCTAAATCTACCTCTATGGTCTCTTTCCCTATTCATACAACACTAAAATAATTTAGATTCAATGAAACAATAGAGTTACTATAGTGAATGTCTCAATATTTTACACTACAAAAATTCTATAGTGAGGTTGTCTCTTTGCGTCTTGTCGTTCACTATTTCGCCGTATCTATAATTCTAGCACCAAAAATAAATCACACGATAAAAATTCTAAAATTTGAAATACTCAAGAAAAACAAATCATAAATGTCCTAATCCCTTTTAGCATCTCCCCGACAACGACAACAAAAATGTCAGGAAATTTATTTTTTTAAATTTTGTTACATTTCACTATCAATATGGGAACATAAACTTGTGAAATGCTAACACCAAATGTGCAGGGTTAGTGTATAAATGATATCTATACTATGAAACAACATCTAAGACCTAATGCTTCAAAAACACATCTTTAAGGAAAACTATTGAAATCATAAAATATGACACTACATAGATGCATTTATCCACTGGATTGATGTTTACAAAGATATTTTTTTGAGCACAAATTACAGTCTTTCATTTGTGTTACAACTCCAAACGTTTATGCAATGGTTTACAAAGTAAGTCTTGTTCATCAACCTTCAATGAAAATTGATTTTTGAAGGTGATTACACACAATTATAATCAAGAGCATGTAAATGACATATAAGAAAAGATTGTGAATAATCTTTAGAAATTTGACTAAGTAATGGAAATCAAAATGCTAACTTAGAAACTCAAAAATTAACTAAGCATGAACCAAACACAACTAGTTATTAAACTAAGGAGTATAAATACAAAACTAAATATTTAACTAATATAATTAAATAAAATAGATTGCAACACTGAGCATATTGAGGGTCCCTTCCCAATTGGCCTACGATGCAAGAGAAAATATAGTGCTATGAACTAATTATGCACATGAATATGCTCAAAACATCAACACTTTGGAATAAAATAAATCAGATCATAGGTTCAAAATTATAATATGCATAAATCGAGTTCTCTCTACAAATATTATCCACCTATCGACCTTTACTATGTTGTTCAGGTTACATACTTAAACACGAAAAGGGCATGAACAAACCCTCAACCGATCCCCTATTTTGCAAGCTTGGTAGAATGGTCATGACCAATTAATGGAAAATAAAGATACAAAATAAATGTCTTTTTACAATTTTGGTTGAGCACAGGTAAAAGATAAAACACAAATATCATCTCATGATATTCTCATGACATGGAAGGCATGAGAATATCCTTTTTCATTGGGAAACAATTTCCTTCTCTACTGGCCACCTTGTTTTGGAAGAGGTTTGAATGGAACTTTGACCAAAAGATAGTGATGGCCTCATTCAACCCTGAAGTCCATCTAACCAACATGGAACCATATTTAGGCATCTAGAAGTAAAACCCATATGGTGGATTTCTCCCTGAAGGTGGGATGGTATGCCAACTATTGAAGAAGATTATCAAATTTGTTTAGAGGCTACCAGATATGGACTAACATAACCATCATTAGAAAAAATCAATATTAATTCTCTTAATTCATCAAAAGCAATGGGAAATCATTAAAATTAACAACTTAATACCTTATAATCTTGAGATGGCATTTCCCTTAGAAAACATAAGAAATATGGTAAAAGGGATAGTAAATAGGTGAAAGGAAGGGGTCAAATGGTCAAGCAGTGCTTCTGGTAGTGAAAAGAGCATCAAAATGAAGGCCTGGCATCTATTTCTCCACATTCTTGCATGCAAGTATAGGAATGTAATAAAGCCTGAAGAAACTATCAAGATAATAATGAACACTAATACCTAGTTTAGTTGTAGTTTTTCTTTTGAAAAAGTGTCATAACTGAGCCAAATATATGTATTTTGAAACCAAAAATGTATATAAGATATACCAATGTTTTGCATGCATTATATTTTTCTCAACAGACAGAGTATGAGGGATTAAAAAATATATGTTTAGGAGCTGAATGGTTCTCACAAAGGGGCATAGCTTTGTTTTCCTTAAATGAAAATCAATGATACAGAGTGAAAATAAAGTGATAGGTAAGTATGGAAAGATTCAATAATGTGTTGAGGAATTGAAATAAGTAGGGGACCATGCTATATGGAGTTTATAGCAAAAAAGGTGAGAAACATATTTCTTTAATAACAATGTATGTCATATAAAGCTCAAAGAATTCAAATTTCATTGTATATCATTGTTGCATGTGCCCAAAAGGTATGACAAAGAAAAATAACGTGGGAAATTTTGGGCAGAAAAGGAGCTCATAGCCCATTTTTCTTTTGTTTGTGTGTGTGTGTGTGTTTGTGTGTGTGTGTGTGTATGTATATGTATATGTATGTATGTATGTATGTATGTATGTATGTATCAAATTCATTTTTTGAACTATAGATGCACAACATAGGTGAAATGGGTTAGAGGAAGTGAAAAAGAGCCATCAAAAAAATATTTGACAATGAACAAACAACTACATAACTATTCTCTACATCTACAAAACTAAAAAAGCTACATACCTTTACTCAAAGCACCAATGATTTCTCTTTTCTATGTGTGGTGTCTCTCTTCTAGATCGACTCTTTAAATTCCTTTAAAAACTTGTAATCCTCATATTCTTAACATAATTCACATTGAAAAATCAGATTGAGAGTGAGGCGGTCTTCAAATTCAGGACTAGTTTCCAATTCTCAAAGAAATGTCAAATTAACCAGCCTCACATAAAATAACACGACTTCCAATTTCGTTATACATGTAAAAAAATTGTAGTAAATGCAATATGTACACTTCCAATCCATCACCATTAATGATGAATGACAACCACTATCCTCTACTCATGTCACCTTCAACCATATTCTATACTATATCATGTCGTATTTCCAACTTCTTATGTGAGTTATAGTGTGTGGTTGTGGCCTTCGTATATCAAAACCTTGTTTTACAAATAATACATCATATCACCACTTGAAACTATAGTTCCAAGTTTAAACCCATGCTTTAAAAAATCTAAAATGAACAATAATTGTTATCATTATAACATGTTTCATCATAGGCCATAAGTTTTCACTTCATCAAGTATATTTCTTATGGAGTCCATATGCGTGATGAATATGCAATGCAATTAAAATCAAGTTCATGCCTTCAGTTAATCCAAAACAAGTGTGTATCAAAACCAAACCATTCTTGTTTTGATAAAAATGGCATGTACAAGCCTTCACTTAAACAAGACATCTCCTAATGGGACCCCTATCTATCTTGTATAACTTTCATAAATAATTTAGGAAAAGTGACATAACAATCCTTACTTAGATACTTGCAACTCTTTGCAGGATTTTGAAAATCAGTTCGGCCATATTTTGGGTCAACAAATGGTGACTCCACAAGGTGGTCTACTTATAGTATGTTAGGACTCATAAATTTTGGTTTTGTTCAATTTAAAAGTTTAGTATGGATCAAGGATCAAGAATGTTTACATCTGTAATTGGTAATAATTGAATTTATTATATCAAGAATGAAAGAATGCATATATTGATGCTAACAATAGGAAATAAACCTTATAGATCTATGTGATATATGCTAGAAATTTCTCTCTGGGAATGAAGCATGGGAAAGAAAAGAAAACTTGGGAAGGGAAATTCAATTTTCTTGTTACAGGATATATCTATGTAAATGGACAATTACTAAGCATAGTGAAATTGCGAACACACAAGAGGAATTTCACTTCACTTGAATGTTTTCGTTTATCAAGGTCAGATCAATCAATAATATATTTTGCAAATATCTGTAAAACCACAAGACTTTGTTGGTCCAAGCATGATCATAAGACTCAATCTAATAACATAAGTCATAAAATCTCGTAGTTTCGAATGGCTCTCTCGAGCAGGAAGGATGGTTTTGGTCAAATAGGTGTTAGAGGCTATTCTCGTATATTGGATTTCCCTAGCCTAGATACCCAAAGGTGTGATAGAGAAAATTAGAATGGTCTTCTTCAATTTTTTATGGGCTGGAAATCAAGAGAAGTATGTCCTACCATCGGTAAAATGGGAACATCTCACTACCCCAAAAATTGTTGGAGGATGGGGGTTAAAAAACATTTTCATGTTTGCCAAATCTTTGGCTGCAAAATCTAGCTGGAGATTGATTACTTCATAAAATCTATGGACGAAGGTGGTAATTCACAAATATATTCATCATTTTTTGGAGGAGGAATGGATCATAAATCCAGTAAAAGAGATCTCAAATTGCCTAATTATTTTGAAGTATTTCATCAAATCCTTTTCGGCTATTGGGGAAGGACTAGCATGGAGAATAGGGAAGAATACCAAGGTACACATTGGAGATTATTTGTGGCCTGAAAGCGGTGACAACAATATTCTCCCCAACACCTTTTTTCATCAACTAAACAACCAAGGATTTCACTATATCAATCAGTTAGTTGATCCAAATCATACCACCATATGGAGTCAAGAATGGAAGGATTCAAAGCATCTAGGTTTCAGGGGGTGTTTTCTCTAATCGTTGGGAAATCTACATCAGATCTCTCAACGCCACTCACATTTGGATAACAGAAAGGGAAGATGAACTTGTTTGGAAACATGCTTTGCATGGTGTTTACACATAGAAAATTGGCTACATTCATCTAAACATTGAAATGTTACAGAGGGAGCCTTCACGGTGGTGGATGGGATTATGGAAGGTAAAATTCCCTCTAAAAGAATGAATATTTATCTTGTTTCTAATCACAAATAGGGTACCTACATGGGATAGGATGAAAAGAAGGAATGTGGAAGGCCCGATATGGTTCTCTTTATGCAAAGTAGATGAGGAATCAGTGACTCATCTCTTCATTCGCTGTCCCTTTGTTAAACAAATCTAGAAAGAGTGCTCCAAGGCCTTTGTTCATGATTGTATATGGTAAGTAAAATCGATTGAATATGTCGGGAAGGAGTGGCTTTCCAAGCGCTCATATCATAACATCAAGGCTTTTCCATTGATCATCAATTAGGGTGCATGGCTAACCTGTAATTTTTCTATCTTCCAAGACAGGTTTTCCATCCAAGACATAATTGTGTCTTAGGGCCTTGACATCCTATCTCATTTTCCTCAATAAAAGGGGTAAGCATAGTTCTAAATGTTCAAGAGGAATCTGTGGATTACTCTAGGCCGTGGGATTTTTTTGACGGGGCCTAACAAAATGATATTTTTTTGGGGGGGAAGTGCTTCACCTCTCGTGCAACCATTATTTTAAACTTAAAATGGGATTTGGATAGGGCACAAGAAATTTTGTGGAATTGATGGCATTAAAACTATTACTACTTTTTGTGGGAGAAAAAGGAGTGAAATCCCTTCAGATCTTTTAAGACTCAATGCTAATCATAAATTGGACCAGGAAACCTAAAAAATGTCACAATATTTTGCTACTTTCTTTACTTGATGAAGTTATAAAATTTTTGGACACATGTGATTCTCTCTCTATGGCATGTTTACTAGGAGCGTAACTCAGAAATCGATGCGCTCTCTAAAGAAGGTCTTTGGATGGATTTTGGGAAGTGGATAATTTCGTAAATAAAGGATGTAACATATTTTGAGTTCTATCATCAGACATTCATTGATCTTACTGGACCTCCAAGAACCTCTATGTAGCTTCCAGTCCTCTTTCCGTAGTTTCAGTGTTCCATACTTTTGTTGACGATGGGCTTTCTTTTTTTGGTTCTCAGAGCAGTGGGCATTTTTAACATGTTTTGTATTGGCTCACATGATGCAACTTTCATATTATTTTTTATGAACTATTGGAGGGTGTATATGGTTGAAGCTGTATTTTTGAAAGCTCTCATGAACAACATTGTTTTGGGTTCTTTCTGATGGAAAGAATTTGTAAGGAAAAATATTTTGTTTGTTGCCATATTTTTCCTTCAATGTGCCTATTCTCTAGGAATTGCAACTCGCCTCTCCCCTTAGTCTTGGGGGAAAATACACGGGCACATGTGTTTCTACAGAATGTAAATTTTGTTTCTCTTTGAAATAAAATTTATGCTTTTTTCCTTCGGAAAAAAATATAAGTCATATTTTATTTTATTTTAAAGTGATCAACAAGTAACAGGAAGAAAAGAAAAATGAAAAACCAAAACGATAAATTTACTGGGAATCAAAATGAAAAATCAGTTATTTTATTTACATTTTGTCGCTTTTAAATTTTTTTATTTTATTTTAAAAGAAATTGTTCTTCTTTTCTCTCTGGTTCAACATAATGTTTCAAGTATGAATTGTTAGTAGTGTAAGAGGTGAGTCTGTCATCTTTGTCTTTAATTAAATAGGAGTTATTTCCAATTATAGAAGAAATTATATATGCCCATCCTTAATTTCTAGAACTTTGAATGTTTCCCTTTATCAACATAAGAGGTATCCCACAAGAGAACCTTTTGACCAACTTCAAATATGACTTTCTTAGCCTTTTATCAAAATATTTCTTAACAGATTGTTGTCTTTTTTTTAAATTAGTTAAAACATAATCTCTTTGTTCTTCAAGGGCCAACAAAGCATTAAATATTTGAGGAATATCTATTGAATTTATCTCTTTATCCTAAAATACCAATCTAAGGGAGGTTAGTTCAAGCTCAAGAGGCTTAATAACTTCTTGAACATAAAGTAATTGGAAAGGTGTATGACACGTTCTGGTTTTTGTGGTCACGTGATCTACCCATGGGGAATATTTCAATAAGGTATGTCATTGGTGGGGTTTGTCACTGATAATCCTTTTCAATATGTTAACCAAGTTTTTTGTTTGTAGACTTGGCTTGCTCATTTCCTTGAGGGTAATAGGTGGATGAAGTGAAGTGCTTGATTCTAAACTTATTTTAGAAATGAGTCAATTTTCCAGGCATATAAGTTGGTACATTATCATAGAAATTTTCAATTGTTAATCCAAATCAAGAAAATAAATTACCTACTCATCTTTGGCATTCCTAACAGATATTGCTTCAACTCACTTCATGAAGTAATTTGTAGCAGTTAAAATGAAAACACAACCATCATAATAAAGAGGATTAATAGTCCCTATAAAATATAGTTCCCATTTTGAGAATGGAAACTTCGGTATAACATGTTGTAAAGGTAAATAAGAGAATTGGTTTTCCCAATATCCCTTTTGAATTCATCACAAGCTTGTATGAATCTTTAAAAATAGAAGGCCAATAATAACTAGTCCTCAAGATTTTATGAGCAATGGTTTTCATAGAAAAATGACCACTAATGTGAATATCAAAATCAATATCTTTGTGTAACTTTTCAAGCATAACTCATGTTTATTTTTCATCAATACAATGTAATAATAACCCATCAAAATACTCATGGAATAATAAAGTACCTAGGATAAGATAGTTTGAAGCTTCAAGACAAAGCATCCTCTTCTCATGATTTTCCAAGTTATTAGGACAAGGTTTGTTCTACAAATAGTAAATGATATCTTGATGCCAAAGATGTCCTACCACATGAACAATTTTATATTCAATTAAGAACAAGGAAGATAAGGAAATAACATCTTCATCAATAACACAACCTGGTTTGACATGTTGAGCTAGATGTAAGGCTAAGTCATGTCCCTTTATTGTGTTTTTAATAGTAATCTTGAAATCATGTACTTGAATCTTGGTAATCCAATGTGCTAATTTACCTGAAATAATGGTTTGGGATAATAAGAATTTAACAGTAGGAAAAGGGACGTTTACTTTTGTATGCTTACGAAGGATAAAATGACAAAAAAATTCAATAGCTTTGACAAGAGCATAAGAATGTTTTTCAATTAAGGTATAATTCATTTCAACATCAAATAAACTATGGCTCATGAAAACTATTGGGTGCTCAACATTCTCTTTATCTTTCTGAAGAAGAATAGCATAAATTGCTTCCTTAGTGGCATTAGTGTAGATAATAAATCTTTCAAGTAATCATGTTTTTCCAAGACATGAGCTGAGACAATGGAATTTTTTACATCAACAAAGTATTTTTCATTTTTTGGAGTCTAGGAAAAGATTTGATCTTTTTTTATCAAATTGTAGATGGGTTTTACCATCCTAGAGAAATTAGAAATGAATCTCCTCACAAAATTGATCTTTCCCATAAAAGTTTGAATTCCTTTATTGGAAGAAGGAATTGGGAGGTTCTGAATAACACTCACTCTTTCTAGATCAATGTTGATACCATAATCATAGACTATATGACCAAGTAACTTTCTTGATGTTACACCAAAAATAGACTTTGTGGGATTTAGAGACATGCCATACTTTCTGCAACGTAGATATACCTGTCTAAGATGATGAAAATGATCTTCTCGAGGTTTTGGAATAGATTGTTAAATCATCAAGATAAATTTGAATAATAATTTTGATACTATCATCAAAATCTATATCTACATAGATATTTGAAAAGTAACACCCCTGTTAATCAATCCAAAATGCATACATTCATAAGCGAAGGTGCCCCATTGAGTGGTAAACATAGTTTTATATTTTTTATCTCTCTTGAGAAACCATCAAGGAGTGACATCATTTGAGATCCTGCCACTGTTGGAGAATCAACTCCATACTTGGAAGTGGAAAATTATCCTTTACACTTATTAAGGGCATAGAATTCAACACACAATTTGATGTCCCTATTTGTTTTCCTAATTGGGACAATATTAGCAACCCATTCAAAATATTTTACCGGAAAAATAATATGGGTTGCAAGAATCTTTTCTACTTCCTTTCAGATAGTAGCTTTAAGTGTAGGGTTAACTGGTATTTGTGTTTGCCTAACCAGTTTAGTATTTTCCTTGATAGGAATAACATGTTATATTATGGTTGGATCAAAACCACACAAACGAGTGTAAGACCATGCAAATACATCACAAAATTCATGAAATAAATCCATGAATTTTTGTTTTTCTTCTTTTAAACATTGGGCTCCTTTATTTAAAAAAATAGGTTCTTCTTTAGTACCAATGTTTATTGGGATCATTTCCCCATTATTTCTTTTGAAATCCTCCTTTGTATTTTTTCCATGACTACCGACGTCACTAGTGTAAAAATACCATTCAAGGGATGTTAACCCTTTAGGAAATTGATTATCATCAATAGAAATGATTTCATTTTTATTTAAAGGCTCGTTTTTTAAGAAATCACAAATGATTTCATCATCAGAAAATACTTGTCAAGCATGTACATTGTCAGGTATATGTGGGAGATACAATAAGATAGGAGTGCATTGTGGTCTTTTAGGGACTAAATCTTTTTAGGACGAGTTTCATAAATAGCTAACCTGTCAGCCATAGAATTTAGTTCCTTGCACACACAAGTAATATTGAAGGATAATAAATTTGAAATCAAAACTCAAACTACCTGTGTGTATCTTTTCAAAAGATTGTTAGAAGGATTACAAATCCTCCTTATAAAATTTACAACTAATTCAGAATCACCAAACACTGTCAGATCTTGGCATCCTAAATTAATAGAATTTTCAAGGAAAAGTATGAGAGCTTCAAATTCTGCTACATTATTTCTGCAAGCAAATTTAAGTATAATTGAGAAATTTTGAATTTTCCCTAAAGGAGAATATATCACAATCCTTGCACCTTTTCCTTCACTTGAATATGAACCATCAAAATTCATGTGCCAAATCAGATCATCATGATCAACTTGAGGTGGTGTAACATAATTATCTTCTTCTAAAAGGATAGAATAAACACCAATTCCTTCTTTGATGAAGTTGACATAGGGTTGCGGGATATTCTCAATATATTACATAGTAAGCCTTATATCTCTAATACCCCCCCTCATAAGGCATACAATGCTGAAACAAACTAAAATCAAATACATATACTGAATGAAAAGAACATAAACTAAACACTAAACATCGGTAACATCCTTTAGAATCTTCTTCTTTAGACACATTTCCTAGACGATTTTGAGCTCCATCAAGATGCCTCATAACCTTGGTAAAGGTGTAGGTGCTGAGTTGAATTCACAAGTTCCCATATTCCACCTCCCTGATCTCCCGAATCCCGAATCTCCTAAATTCAATTACTAGACAACAATACACATGCATTTCACGTAACCTCACTAGTAGAATGCAATCCACATGCATGTCTCTCTAAATAATGAGGGATATTTCCCTACATCCATGACTTCTGAACTAACTGGGTAACAATCCATTTTGAGTTGTTAACTAATCCCTTCCCATCTTCAAAGTGCGGGCTTCCTAAAATGCATAAAATCCCTTTTCTTCATTAGATTCTTCACCACTATGAACATATAATGGATCTTCAATCATGGCTACACTCGCTATATGGTGTCTATATTTGACCTTTCCTTTAAGAATGTCATTGGCTCATTGTCTAAAATTCCAAGCTATATGACCCAACTTCTTGCAATAGTGGCATTATATTTTCTCTTTATCTTTTGTTGATCTAATGTGGTTGTTTCTTTCATAGAATGCAACTTCTGGTTGGTTATCACCTTTAGTGATTCTCTTTTCTTCTGCTAGCAACGTTGCAATCATTTCATCCAGATATACGTGATGTGGCTCTGAATCTAAGATGGCAAGGCCAATAATGTATTTTTACTTATCATATTTTCTCTCCCATTCTATCAACTTGTTCAAATCTACGGGTGTTGCCTTGGTTCCTTTGATAATTTCCCAAAGGTTTTTATTCATTAATTGCATATGGATATTCACTTTACACGTATGGAAATGGAAACCTAAGTAATTTTATAAATACATCTCCATGACTGATCATATTTGATCTTTTTCACTAACAAATAATTACCGATGAATACAAAAAGGTTACGCAAACCAGAGTTGCAGATACTGCAAATCTGAGAGAGATTGGTCATAGAACTACAATAAAACCATTTCTTCCTCTGTTGAGAAAATTAAAAAGGATCCTACATTAAATAGAGGCTAAAAAAAAAGTTGGATCTGAGTGAATTTGTTGCTAAACACCCTTAAATTGTGGCACTTCATGGCTCTCAGACTATTGAATTCATAAGAGTGGAAACCTTGTCTTTCAAATGCCCGAGACTCTTGATACAACTTCCTTCTCTTATACCATATTACAAAATGAGCTAGATCACTAAATGAGAAAATCCTAGATAGGGTTGAGTCACATAACAAAGCTCAAAGGAAAATATTCACAATAACACCATATGATATTATCAATGAATATTTGGTGCATCTTACAAAGGAATTTACCTCCTTATATATCATTGTTCATTAAGCAAATCATTTCCACTTATGAATGTGGGATAGATTGCTTTACAAAAAAATTGAACAGTAGCATATTCTAGAGTCATAAAGTGACTTTATTACATAGTAAGCCTTATATCTTGTAACACCCCATATTTTTTCCTTAGGTAGTTAGAACTTTATTTTTTCTCATCTTAGAAATTCATTACTTAGTAACTATTTGGACTCAATAATGTTGATATGGATATGTGATAGGTGTACATCTGGACCTATTTATGAGTTGCATAATATTATTTTTAATGTTATATGTTCATGATGACGATGGTTATGTGATTTGGTTAAACATGCAAATTTAAATGTGGAATTTTAGTACAATGGATACTAGTTCAAAATTATGTTATGGATGTGTAATATATATGAGTCATGTTGTAAATAAGAATACATTTCCTAATTGAATGTCAATACAAATATGGATGATCATATGAAATTTTTTATGTTTCTACATGGATATGAGTATTGGTGAACTAAACTACAGGTCAACAAGCTATGTAAACAAATGACTCTAGTGCTAAGGTAAATCGGATGTCGTAGACATAAAAAAAATAGCGTATGCTATAATTTGTATTTACGATTTCAAATATTTCTATGATATTTGGTAAGTGTGGTTTTGACATGATGCACAACTTTCCCAGAGTGGTTGTTTGATGACATGACTCTAAGAATAGTAATTGCACAACATGGCTTGATGTAGGGTGTTGACCCTAGTTCTATGAGGATGGGTGGAGGTATTTCCCACCGTTTATCCTCCGAAACCTAGAATCGTGAGAGGGATGTGTGAAGTCACTCTCCCCTAGACGTGTGATTGTGATTGCTAGTTGTCTGTTGGGGAAGCTTGGTCAAGATGTATGACACTTTTGCTTATGAGTTCTATCTAGAGTTAGATCAATATATTTGACACTCTAGCTTACTCCAATAGAGGAAAGGATATGATGGAAGAGTGAAGTAGGTTTGGAAGGAAGGATGCTTCGATGTCAGTAGAGAATATTGAATGGGGATTATATGTTCCTTTATTGTTTACTCACTTGGTTCATATCATGTTTAAAACCCTCTTTTATTTCCCTTTTAATATTTTAAGTGTGATAATGAGTTATTGATGAATTATTGTAATTTTGTTCGTTAATATTATTAAACGATGCATTTACTTAATTTGTTGTCTTGCATGCCTTGGTATGATCATACAGGAACTATACACTAGAGGAAGTGGATTTTATTGTTAGTGCTTGCATAAGATATGTGTCCCCTAGCTACGAACACATACCCTACACATGTACACTAGTACAATTAATTAATGTATTGATTATTAAACTTGATTATTAACTATTTAATTGAATGGTTTAATGACTATGTAAATTATATTACATACAAAAATATCTAGAAACATTAAATACAATCTTTGACTTTGATTGATTGTTGGTATGATTAATTAAATGAGTATGGTGGGGATTCATGTACATTTTGGGGAAAATTTTCAAGTTGCATTTACAATCTAGCATGAGAAGAAAGACTTTTCATTTTATTTATTGTTATTTGTGTAAATCATTTATATTTAAGTTTATTTTAAATTTTCCCAAAAATCTAGATAAGCGAGGTTGATGGATAATAATGAGGGTGTTTGAGGATACTTGTGGAAGTGGGTATGGAAACTTGATAAATAGGAATAGGAAGTGGTGATGAGGGGGAGGAAGAGGTCAGAGCATGTTGATAGGTTGGATAGTTCTTGGAAGATACGATTCTTGTTATAGTATTCTTAGAGAATATGTGCTTTGTTGTTCTTGGATTCACAGACATGGAGGGCCAATGAACTGAAAGGTTTCTTGGAGCTAGGAAGTCAGCTAGGCTTCTTGTTGGCTAGGAGGATAGGCTCCTAGTTGGCTCGGAGAATTATGTTTTTTCCCTCTCTGCGCAAGTGAAAAAAGCAATTCCTGGAAGCATCTTCCTACTACTAGAAGGACTACACTGCAAATAGTCATCTTCAACATAATAGGGAGAAGGTATTTCACTTGGTATATTTTGATATGTTTCTATTTAAATATCTTAATCGAAAAGTTAAATTATTATTCATCCTTTTATTTAGATTCATATATTTGGATTAAAATTTGGAATATTTAGCATTGGAAAATTTTTAAAAGATTTATGAATATGTTGTGTAGGTTATTCCATCAACAATTTTTGAAATTTCAATTTTTGAAATTTTGTTTACGCTCAATACATGTGTTTTAAATTATCAAATATTATTGAATATCATCTCATGGATAGTTGTTACATTTGGTATCATAGTTGTACTTTAAGCACTGGATCCATGAGGTCCTTCCTACCAAGAACTGAAATGTAAATTGAAATGTAAAATCTCAAGAAATAAAAATATACCATACAATTTAATGAACCAGAAAATAAGTTTCTTAAGCTGGATAAAAACCCCAAAAATTGTTTCCTTAATAGGTTTAAGGTGAGCAGGGGAGTGACCAAGGGCCTGCAATTTTAGAATGAAACTCTAAAATTTACAAACCAACTAACGTTACATAATCGGGCCTACAATTAGAATGGAATTCTGAAATTTACAAATCAATTAAGCTTATATAACCAACCAGAACTACAAAACAATCCAAAACTAGAAACAACCCCCCCCCAAAAAAAAAAAAACTAAGAGAAAACTAACCCTAAAACCTTAAGAAATCCCAAAATGTGAAAGAATGAGTAATGGGTAAAAAACATCCTGCACATTGTAGTCTTTGTCCACCTATTCAAGTCACCTGCACTCATATAAGAGTCCCGACCTCACTTGTAAGAAGTTTAAAAACATCGAGATACATCTTAAATCTACGTGATATATAATATTAAGGAATCCAAAGATATATTTTAATATGAAATGGAGAGCGATGAGAAGTTTTCCCTTGAAGAGAAAAATTCTTTGTTTATTTGTTTTTTCAAGTCATAGCAAGACCCCTGATACTGAGGGACTTCATTTCTAAATAAATACCTCGCAACATAGCCAAACACCATACTACCTATTATCAATAGCCAACCAATTAAAGATTCGTTAGCACCACCCTATATATATATATATATATATATATATATATATATATAAACCTTATTAGATGAAACCTCACATTCAAATATAATGTAGTGTAGTGCAATGGAAACCCAAGCCCAACTAAGTAGCCAGGATACGGTACACCTTGAGCTAAATCTCATTTAAGTTAAAGTAAGTTTTGGGGATCGACCCGTTTGATCTGCACATTGACATAACCATGGATGACCATGTGCCATTTAGGTGACCAAACCCTCCAAGGCTATGGAAGACAAGATACCCAAGGCCCTGAGAAACCCTAGCTTCTACCACATCGTAAGAAGACCGAAACCAAAGCATGTAATGCACTATGGGTAAGTTTGATTTTAAAATAAAATAAAATTATACACAAAGTGGGAGAGGCAACTGTCATAGTTGTCGATCCCTCCACCATGAATTAAGACCACCCAAATCGTTTAAACGAAGCTAATCAATACCTGTAATCTTCCCATCTAGCCAAACAAAACCAAGAGCCATACCCTAGTTAATCCCCATATGGAGAATCCAAGCTTGAACTCATGATATAAAAGTCAACTCACACCAGGTTGCTTCCCTCATCCCGGCTCACACAGAGACAAAGAATCGCAAAGAAAAATAAGGAAACCAGGGTATCCATGGCTGCGCCTTTAAAGCAGTCGACCATGGACCCAAGGTTGCACCCTTCGATATCGTGAACCTACAACCCTAACCGTGAATAGAGGCAGAGAGGCCTAGCCAAGAAAGAATGAGGAAACGAGAGGTTCGAAGGTACAATTTTTCTTAGTTATTCTTTAATGTGGTAAATTTGGGGAGAAGGCACGTATGCCTCATGCAAGGTTCCACGTTGCCTACCCCACATTGTTGTTATGATGGTTTTTATTTTATTTCGTTTTATTATTTATTATTTTATATTTTATTTTCTTTTATATATATATATATATATATATATATATATATATATAATGGTATTGTATTGTTAATGATATTTTTAAAAATAAATAAATGATAATATTTAAATATATTTATTTACATTTTTTTAATAATGTAATTAATTAATTTTTTTTTATATAAAAATAAGTACTATTATGTGACTTGACTTGTATGTTGAAAAGGGAGTTTGGAAAAAAAAAAGTCAGGGTCTTAGTTAAAATTTTAATTATTTTATTGACATCTTATAATGGTTTTCACATTCTTGATATATATATATATATATATATATATATATATATAATTTATTTTATAAAAGGGTATAAATGTTTTAAATTATATAGAAATGGTTATGATATATGTATATAATTTAGAACATTATATATATGTTTTAAATTAAATAGAAATGGTTATTATATATGTATATACTTTAGAACATTTATATCCTTTTATAAAAGTATATATATATGAAATGGGTTATATATGCCTAATAAACAAATCAAGAAAATATATTAAATTTCAGGGTACTTGGTGGAGGTGCACAATAAGCTACTACAATTGATAGAGTGAGGGAGACAATAAGGTACCTAGAGATATTTAATCGAGTATGGATGTCTATTTAGAGATTCCCCTTAACCTATAGTGATGTATAAATACATGTGAGGTAAATATAATGTGCATTGTACAGGGGAGAAATAGCGACAATAGGTAGCAAGAGTATGAATGTAAGAAATACAATAATAAGGAATAAATCAAAAGGTTAATGATTGTATGAGGAAGATATAGAGATAATAGAGGGTATGAGATTATGAGATTATGATAAGTATAGTGATCCAAGTATATAAATGATAATAATATCAGTGTAAGCCGATGGTAAAGTAAAAATAAGAATACTAGGTGTGATATTGTATTTACACAAAATGAACAATGGTTCAAATAGATATATAATATAAGTAAGTGGATACGAAGTAGTAACAATAGTAACAAAATTAATAAGTGTTATTGAAGATAAGTAATTATAAGAGAAAGCAACCAAGGTGTAATAGATACAAAAGGTAAGAAAGTGTAGAAAATGATTGAGTTGAATAAAAAGGTAAGAACATCTAGAAAATGATTAAGTTGAATCAGTTAAAGCAATATGAAGCAAGTGAATATGAGAAAATTGATAAAAAGATAGGGTATAAGATATAGAATGGAAATGGTAATAACTGGTAGTATAAAGGACAAGATGGTAAAAGAGTAAAATTCATAGTTAAGTATTACATCAAAAGATAAGAAGGGAATAACAATACATGCAAGCATATAAATGGTTGACGAGATGTGAAGAGATGAGTGTGTGTGAACATGAATAAAGAAGGTGAAGGGAAGAGTATACAAAAGACAACTAATACAAATACAAGGGAATAGAAAACAAGAGTAATCATGGGATATGTTAAGTAATGGGAGAGTATCTTATTTTGGAAGTACATGATGAGTAAGTAATATATAGTAGTACAATTGGAGCAAAGTGACATATAGTGTAGTAAGAGGGAAAATAGAGAGTTGAGGGTACTAGTGACATACCAAGACAAAAGGAACCACAAAAATAAGGTAAGTGATATAGTAGTATGTACAATATAATAGATAGAAAGTTCAAGAAGTATGTGGGTTGGATGCACATAGTAATAGAAGTGGTTTATAGTTAGGTAGTAGAAAGTGGATGCAAAATGAAGTGGTGAGAAATAAGAAGAAAATGATAGCAAAATAATTATACAAGAAATGCAATAACAAAGATGATGATATATATCTAAATGTTTGAATAGTTGAGGGTTATAATAAAAAAGCAAATACAAACGGAAATGTATAGAGTAGAACAACGGTGGTATAAAAAATAGACAAGTATTAAAGAGGAAGACAAAATACGTAGCAAGAAAATGAGTGGGCAAAAATTGTGTATTTAATGAATTGAGTAATAGATTTAAAAGATGAAGAGAGTGAGGCAGAGTGTGTTGAGTAAGCAAAGGCAATAATAACAGTCCCGTGAGACAGCGCGGTTGGTAAAGACCTTTCTCCATGTTGGGAGGAGGTCTTGAGTTCTATTCCGGCTGGGTCTCTGGGACGAATTGTAATGGCTGCTAGTGCCAGTCTGGACAGTGATGTAAATGATTTATATCTCTAATATAAATCGAGTTAATTTCTCATGGAAAAAAAAAAAAAAGCAAAGGCAATAATATAATAAGAAAATATGAATATATAAAGTATATGGAAAAGTGAAAGGATATGTTATAAGTAAGATTAAAGAATAAGGTGCATAATAAATTAGGTCAATGCAAGTTAAGGGGATGAATATAATATAAATAAAATTAGTGTTTGTGTTTGTAATGAGTAAGGACATTGGATCAAGGGTGGTTGATTAAAGAAATTGTGAAGAATTAACACAAATGATTGGGTTATTTAATTATGTTTAAAGTAGGATACAATGGTGGATGAAAGGTAAGAGGAAGGGGGTTGAGTTCAAGGTGGATGGGAAACACATGAACTTGCAATATGATGTGGTGGTATATAGAGGTAACAAAACATAATAGTCAATTAAGCATAGTGAAGGGTGCTACGTAAGTGGTAAATTGAATGTATTTGATAAAAGTAAGAGAGAGTAATTGGAGTAAGCAGCAAAATGTTTATGAGATAATGAGATAATAATATGATGAGTTTACAAATAGTATAAAGTATTCATTAAGTTAATAAATGATGATGTGCTTAAATAAAAGAGGCAACAAATGTAATGGTAGATGGAAAAGTGTAAAAGTTTAAAGGAGTGGTAAATAAGACAATATAGTATAAGAAATGTTAATGAACTCTAGAAGAAATTTTATAAAGTAAAAATATAATAAAATCCTAAGTGATACCATAACAGCCTATGTTGTGAATAAAGAACTTGATTTTAGAATGATAATGGACATTTCGAGATGATATGTTTTATTACATCATGAGTTGTGGTATGATATTTTGATGAATTGCAAATGGTTGACGTGATATTAACCCAACTTATGATGAGTTATTGATTTTTTTGTTAAGTCAAGTTGAGTTTATTACTAACGGATTATGGTAGTGGGTGCAAGTGACTAGAAGAATTACTATCTATCGCCACTTGTATGAATATGGAATTGCAATTAAATCCAAAATTTTGCAAGAAGAAAAATGTTCTTAGCATAACCTTTATGATGTTCACTTAAAGGGAAATTTACCTATTACCTAATGGAAACCAATTTACAAGTTGAATGATAAACAATGATAATATTCATCCCATTATTGAACTTCTTTCATAGTAGAGGAAGGATCTTGAAGAGTGCAAGTGATGTAACCATAAAGTACTAGAGGCCAAAGTTGGTAAGTAGCATGTAGGTATAAAGGATACAAAGTGGAGAGATAAAAAGATAAATTGAGAGAAAAGAATTCCTTAAGACAAGTAACTATGGAATGTGGAATGGACCCTAGTAGGAAACGTATTCTTGATTTTTTATGCTCACTCAAGCAAGGTAGACATGGTGCTTGTTATATATAGGAATGTTTGTAATAGTGAATTATTGATAGAAAACATGATTTTCCTTGACTTTGATAAAAAAACGAATCCTATACTAAAAATCTAACTTGATCGAGTTTTAAATTGTATGACTTAAGAAGAAAGTAAGGTTGAGGACAATGACCAAACTATGAAGTGATGACATCACATGGAAATCAATTTGCAATATCTTAATTAATGTTCCTAAGCGTAGGAAACTTTGTGATGGTGTATCTGTTGTATCACTCAAGTTAAAGTGATAATCAAAGCAGTGATAATTGGTTATAATTATCAAGATATTCTAGGTAGAATTTTATGCTTTGTTTAATGTAATTTGTATCAAACTCAATTAATATTCACTTAACTAAAGAACCAATAATGAGATAGAATTCTAATTAGCTATCAAACTAGTAGACTATACTTTAATATAGAACTTAGGAAGAATAAATCTATAAGAGAAGCATATGTTTTCATTAATTTAATTACCAACGGTGATAAAATAGAGTCGAAACATAGTAAGGCGCCTAATAAATAGGGTTATTCGCAATAAATATATTAATAGATTCAAGATGTTTTAAACAAGTGAAGGTCCAATGGGACTAGTATAGCATAGGGTCTACTATCATAGAAAACACATAGAAGTTGTTTCATGAATTTTTCCTCATATAGGGAATGACCATAAATTTAGGACGAAGTTTCTTAAAGGGTGGGTGTATGTAACACCCCATATTTTGGCCTTAGGTAGTTAGAACTTTGATTTTTCTCATCTTAGTAATTCATTTCTTAGTAACTATTTGAACTAAATAATGTTGATATAGACATGTGAGAGTTATACATTTGGACCTATTAATGAGTTGCATAATATTATTTTTAATGTTATATGTTCATCATGATGATGGTTATGTGATTTGGTTAAACATGAAAATTTAAATGTGGAATTTTAGTACAATGGATACTAGTTCAAAATTATGTTGTGGATGTATAATAGATGTGAGTCAAGTTGTAAATAAGAATACATTTCCTAATTGAATGCCAATACAAATATGGATGATAATATGAAATTTGTGATGTATATGCATGGATATGAGTATTAGTGAACTAACCTATAGGTCAATAAGCTATGCAACCAAATGATTGTAGTGTTGATGTAACTCGAATATTGTAGACATCAAAAAGATAGTGTATGTTATAAGTTGTACTTATGATTTAATTTATGATTTCAAATATTTCTTTGATTTATGGTAAGTATGGTTTTGACAGGATGCACAACTTGTCTAGTTGGTTAGGATACTCGTCTCTCACCAGAGAGACCTGGGCTCAAGTCTTGGAAACCAAACCAATGTTGTAATCTAAGGGAAAGTAAGAGAGAGTTACCAGTAGTTCCTTACATAGGTAAACATAGAATACATACATGTAGACATAGATGAAGACATACACAAGTAGTGGAAGCCCAAAGAACAACACTTTATTATATGATATATCAATATAGAAAAACAGATACATTGTCTCTCATAGAGACAGTCTATTTATACTTCTATATCCAGTTACTAGGCAGTTGTAACAACTTAACTACCTATGTCGGTCAGTTAACAGATACCTCGACCAACTTATACTTTTGACTTCAACGGTCGATCGATTATCTCTTAGTCAATCATCGGGTCTAGTCTACTAGCCCCTACAACAGTATGGATTGATGTAGGGTGTTGACCCTATTTCTATGAGGAAGAGTGGAGAAATTTCCCATCATTTATCCTCTAAAACCTAGAGTCGTGGGAGGGTTATGTGAAGTCCAATCCCCTAGAATTTTGATGGTGACTGTAAGTTGCTTGTTGGGGAAGCTTGGTCGATATGTATGACACTTCCTCTTATGATTTCTATCTAGAGTTAGGTCAATATAGTTGACGCTCCATCTTAGTCCAACAGAGAAAAGGACAGGGTGGGAGATGGAAGTAGGTTAGGTAGAAATGATGTTTCGATGTTAGCAGAGAATAATGAATGGGGATTATATATGTCATTATTGTTTACTCACTTGATTTCTACCATGTTTAGAAAACTATTTTTATTCCTTTTTGATATTTTAAGTGTGATAATGAGTTATTGATGAATTATTTTAATTTTGTTCATTAATATTATTAAATGATGCATTTACTTAATCTATTGTCCTGCATGCCTTGGTGTGATCATATAGGAACTATGCACTAGAGGAAGTGGTTGTTTATCGTTAGTACATGTAAAAGATATGTGTCTGCTAGCTACACACGCATACCCTACACATGTACACTAGTACAATTAATTAATGTATTAATTATTAAACTAGATTATTAATTGTTTAATCGAATGGTTTAATGACTATGTAAATTATATGGCATACAAAAATATCTAGAAACATTAAATACCTTCTATGACTTTGATTGATTGTTGATACGATGAATTAAATGAGTATGGTGGGTTTTCATGTACATTTTGGGGAAATGTGTAAAGTTGCATTTATAAGCTAGCATGAGAATAAAAACTTTGCATTTTATTTATTGTTATTTATGTAAGTCGTTTATATTTTAGTTTATTTAACCTTTTCCCCAAAATCTAGATAAGTGAGGTTGATAGCTAATAATGAGGGTGATTAAGGATAATTGGGGAAGTGGGTATGTAAAATTGATAAATAGGAAGAGGAAGTGGTTGTTAATTTCCAAAATAGATATGATAATATAACTTCAAAAAGAACCCTTAATCTCAACAAGAATAAACCAAACCATCCACCAAATACTCAACACGAGAAATAGTCAAAACCCTTAAGGTAGGGTAACACAATATATTATTTTTTATGGAAGGAATCCACTCCCAAGAAATACTTGTTTGATACAATAACAATATACTTCAATATTCTCATTACATTGCTCATAACTTCCTTATATAATACTCTCTAAGAACATTTTAGAGAAGGAACCTTCTAGAAAGCTTCTCACATTTATTGTGTTCATATTGATATATCTAACTACCATAGTGGGCCTTATTTAATAATATAGTGGACCTAGTTCACCTTACATTGAATGGCCTCCACTAATCATACATAACCACATTCCCATTGGGTACCTCCCTAGATACCACATATTACCTCCCTTGGTATACTACATGACATCCCCCTTCACATGTTTCATCCTCAAAACATAGGATGAAACCATACAATATGATCAGCTAAGAAATGTAGCCAACTGGTACCAACTATGACCCTCCACCTATCCTAATGGAAGATGAATTGATGTCCAACTATGGCCTTTCCACCCTACTCTAGATACTTATCGCACCTTTGGTGCTATGGTTTTTTTGCTCGATCCTGATATCGTCCTGTAGTGTTGGTATTCTGCCATTTTTCGCATGATTGGTGTCCTTTTTGGTGCCATGTTGGTTCATAATAAGTGTTTTGATTCTCACGCCCTATTCTTGATGAATTTTGTTTCGTTATATGGTGTGGATGGAGATATACAAAAACTGTAGGAATCAGTGATTTGTTCTTCAACTCTGCAACATGGTGTTCCTTTTAGTCAATGATCTTCTTGGTTTCTTTATTGTTTCCTTCTTGGGGATTTGCTTCATGTCCTTCTTTACACTCTTCCTCATATTCAACTTCAAACTCCGCACTAACTTATTTTCTTTCCCCCATGGGTCATTCTTTCTTACTAAGAGACACATCCTGCAATGTAACTTTATTTTTCTTATACCAAAGTTTCACAAACTCCTTTTCCACATTAATATTAATTGTACCTATTATCACTCCAACAAACTATTTGGGGTTGTTGTAATGTCCTCCTCGTTACGAAAACAACTCTTTAACAAGTGCAATTTTTTTTTTTTTGTTTAAGGTGTGTGCACGCGTGTAAAAAGGAACATACACACTTGACTCTACGTTGCCACCTGACAACCATCAAGACGCAACCACGATGAACACAACCAGAAGGAATAAGGCACACAACAGGTAATTGCAAGTAATAAATGACCCTAGACATAAGGTGCACAATAAGTAGCTGCAAACGTTTAATGACATACTGGGTTATGCACGGTACGAACACAAAAGGAAGAATCCATAGTAGTAGATTTTACTATTTCTGCACAGGAAAGTAGGGCGTTTAATCTTAGTTCTCTGCTCCAGAGAGAGAGAAGGTCAGATAGGCTCCTGGCCGTCTGCTCAAGCAGAAACTAGTAATCTCTGTCAGGTGTGTCGCAAGAGTGGAAACCCTGCCTTTAAAGGGCCCGAGACTCTTGATACGGCACTGGATTCTTTACACAGAACAAAATCACACCCACAGACTTATGTACTAAGGCTACATGGAGGTGTCTACAACCCACCCGACACAAGCAGACCATGCAATGCAAGACAACCAAGTACTACAAAATCAAGGACAACCACGACCTCTACGGGAGACGCAAGTCAGAAGAAATCCAACATCGACCAACCACTATTGAGACTCAATGATATTAATCATAGAACAATTAATCCATTTATTTTCCATTAAGCGACGAGTTACCAACCCCGTCTTAAACAATGTACATTATTTATTTGCAAAATCCCTGTTTACTGAATCATAATGAAATTACCATCATGTTACCATAACATAACCATATTATCGCCTTCTACATCACATTAGCAGTGCAATTAAAATAATGATGACTTTACCTTTTGTTGATATGAATAACAACAGAACTACCAAAATCCCTACCATAAATAACCATGTATTTACTTTTATACATAGAATAGTATTGTAATTTAAAATAAGAAAGGTTTTTTCATTACCAGACATGGTAAATATATATGTTGGTCACTATAATTGCTTAATTAATTTCAAACAACCAAGTGAAACATAAATTATCAACCCAGGGAAGTCTTTTGTTTCAAAGATAGCTGCGCACTATATATGCTCAATTCCAAAAGCACTTAGTGTTGTAGTA
>ML807141.1:113866-160601 GCA_009831015.1 Picea engelmannii
AACATATAGTGATGAGAAAGGACGTTGTATACCTTGAGGTGATCAGATGAAGTGATAATATGGGTCTAAATATAGGTGATGAAGGGTATAACAATGGCAAAAAGTATGAGTAAAAGGGTACAATATGTGGTCTCAACAATATACAAATCGATGTTAACCTAATAATTTAAAATCAAATGGAATCCATATTGTAAATCAGGTTGTAGAGAAATTCATAGCATTGTAATTTGAATTAATAAAGGCTTTTCATTAACAATAAATAAATAGTCGTTACATTGACTACGCAACCTAGTAATTAAAACATAGTGAATACTACATTTCATAAGTGACCTAACACCAATGTGTCAACTTAAATTATGAGTTATATCATTACCCTTTCATATTCAACTAATAATTGACATTGTCTCTATATCTTAAATTAACAATTTATCATGAAGTTGCCTTTTACTAACTACTATAACAATGTAAATTAAAATAGCAATGCTTCTACTCACTAATATGCCAGATTATATCATCACACCACAATTTCAGAAACATATCTAATAATTAACAATAAAGTGAAATGAGCTCATATTACAATATCATTGCAGCAATTAGAGATGATGAGCATAAGGGGTTAAAGTCGTACTGAAAATCACATTTCAAACCACGTTGTAATTAAGGTTCTTCTATTGTAATTCAGATTGAAATTAAAGTTACTTGCATTGTAAATCATATCCCTTCATTACAACGGAAATAAGGTAAGGGCTTGTTATGAAATATCAACTAAAGTAGTTTGTTGTTATTAAAGCTAAGGTAGATTACTATGTCTTAAGGCTAACATAGTTAAGTAGTTGCTGCTGGGAATTAGTAATTGAAAAAGTAGATGGCTTTTATTTAACAGGTAGATTGTTGTATGAACTAACAATTAACGTAGTGGCAGGTGAAAAATATTAACTGGAAAGGTAGGTGGCTTGAGTTAAAATTAAGGTAGAATGCTAAATGAACTGTAACTAAAAGGAATGGGAAACCTTCCTTTTCAATCTACCACCTTAATTTAGTAAGGATATAGAAGTCGGTAATACAAACTACACGGACTGTCAACCTATCCAACCACCTTATCACTGTTCAATGAAACTCTGTTACTAAAATCAAATAAGAAAATCGATTCACAATTGGCGGTCTAATACCCCAAATGTTTCTTCTTTAGTTGTTCAAAAGGCTACAATGAACCCAATTTAAATTAAGATCTACGAGAAAGGGGCTTTCCTCCATAAAATGAATTCTGAGTTACCAGAGCTAACATCCGGTGCGCTGTGGTTTCAACAAAATTTGGCGAGTTTAAAAGGAAGGGGTTTTAACCAGATGATCGTGACCGCAAGAAAGAAAAAGGGAAAGACATGGCGGTCAACCCTTCGTGCCCCCTTTTTGGAGGTCCATCCGGCTCAAGGATGCACAGTCACCCTCTATGCACTAGTCCCGAGGACCCACCACGAACGGGTACCGAGGAGAGCCTGGAGATCGTAACTATGCCTAAGCATCGTTTGCTTAAAGGACAACAAAAGTAAAACACCCGAAGAAAAAGCCAAAATAAAAACACAGAAAGACAGCTTACAATCGAATGGAACTCAAGACCTGTTGCACAGAAAGGACGTACTCCATACATTTATTCTTACAGTCGCTGAGAAAGGAACTCAAGACCTGCTGCACCGAAAGTAAGAAGCAACCACTGGACCCAAGCCCACTACATCATCCGTGTGTATACAGATCCCTGTGGGGCGCAGGACATGGACTTGTTACAGTGGCTGAGCGTAAGGAGCAGAGTTCTCCAAGTTTTGATTCAGGCTAAAATCCAGATACAGGTAGACCCCGTGCCAAAAGATTCAAGGCCCCAGGGCTGTGCACCATCTTCGACTGACGCGTCCAACAGAAAAGGGGAAGGCTGGGACGAGTCAGAAGGTTAAATATGCATGGTGTAAGGAAAATTTCTCCCCTTTTTTTGAAATATCAGAGGTAACAAGGGTATCTAATACAACGTGGATCACGAGGATAATGGATCCCTGTGTGTAGAACATTTCGTTACAACCATAACAGTGATTGCTAAGGACTGTAACATTACACCTCTAGGTTTTAAAGCGAAAGAACATTTTCAGAAAAAAAAAAACAACCGTGAACGGTAAAGCAGAAACATATGGATCACAGTAGAATCTTTAAAGAAGGAAATTGGTTGAAAGGTCGCAGTGGTATCATATATCACCATTCAAATACTAGTACTAAGGCAGTGGGTTTATTCTCCCTATTCGCGCAGCCAAAAAAAGGGTTTCAATTTGATTACTATGATCACAACGTTCATGGCTATAATAAAATTTAACTGCCAATTCATCATAGGAGTAATAAGATAAATCGAATGACATCAATCTCAAGACATAACTTATCCATTTACAATCAGCACACCAATTTAATCGTACACCCTAATGCATTCTACTCAACAAATCAAGAGCGTACCATTGCCTTTTTCTTGCTCCAAGCGTTGTTGCGCTCTGTCCCGCTCCTGCTCCGCGCCGCTCCCGCTCACCGACCGTAGAGACTACACCGGTACCTCCCAGCCAATCTCTAGGGGTACTCTGCTTAGCCCCCCCCGAGCCGCAAAGGGGCCACACAAGATCCAGAAGATAAGTCTAGCTTCTCATCTCGCCTCGCAAGGCTGAGCTACCACTCCAATTTGAGCTGAGAAAATCCCAACTCCTCACAAGCAATCAGTCAAGCCACAGTTCGGCAACGTAACGTTACGCTAGCTGCCCCCCCCCTCTCTTCCTTCTCTTCCCTTTCATTTATAGAGTTTTTTTCCCTCCAAACTTTCCCTAAATCCCCTTTTTAAATCAAGTTTTAATGAAAACATCTAAAATTTCTCCATTGTACAAGTGTCATTCATCCCCCACTTTCCTCCAAAATTTATTTTCTTTAATTTATTAAAAGGCTCATTTCCCTATTTTTATTATTCCCTTTCTTTTTTCTTTTTCTTTTTAAAACCAAAAATGTAAATGCGCTAATTAATCTTTTCATTTATTATTTATTTAATTATCTTTTGTTCTTTCACAAGTTAGGAAATGATTTCTTCTTTGAAATTTTTTTAAAACGATTAGTTTTAATTTAATTCTTACTCTCATTATTTACCCCAAGAATTTTATGAAGACCTAACTATTACTTAAGTGGGTTTTTGTTTGAATTTTTATTTTTATGCTAGGGACTTTTTCTTTAAGGTTACACTAAGATTTTTACCCTAGAAAAGTCTTAGGTTTAGGACTTAGATTCTGAGCTAGGCGACACTTGGTTAGGGAAGTTGTTTAAGGATTTCTTAAGGCGTTAATGTCTTAGGGCCATCTAGGTTTGTTTCTTCATCATCATCAACGGGACGTGCCCTTCAGGACGCACTACGTGCTCCAAGGGTGCCACTCGCCTCATTCGTTTCTTTCGTGCGACGTGCCCTTCAAGATGCACCACGTGCTCCAAGGGTGCCACTCGCCAACTTTTGTTTCTTTTGCGCGATGTGCCCTTCAGGATGCACCACGTGCTCCAAGGGTGCCACTCGCCAACTTGTGCTTCTTTTGCGTGATGTGCCCTTCAGGATGCACCACGTGCTCCAAGGGTACCACTCGCTGACTTGACTAATTGGTAGACATCTATAACCCCTGGAGTCAACACTCTGCTAGGTGAACTTGTGGGAGACTAAGGGCTCTAAGGAATAAGGCCCCCGCCTTATTGCGCACCCCTTAGAATCATCGTGAGAGACTGTCGCAGTCTGCCCTCACGGCATCGTGGATCCTCTCGAACTAGGTAATTGTTAACCTACAGTTCAAGCCACGGCGGGAGTGCTAGTAGGCTGTGGCAGGGATGTTGTCTACACCTCTCCCTCAACCTCTCTGGAAATTGTGTGTGGCCCCTTTACTCCATATGTGAGTCTGGTCAGCAGGCTATCGTCAGCCTACAACATCAACAATCGTGTCAGAACATGTCAATCATCAAATCATCAATCAATGAAATATCACAGTAAATAAATCAACCCAATTAGCACACTCCCTGACTCAATCCAGAGTCCAAGGGGTTCCACCGATGCCTTTGCATCATCAAGGTCCAAAACCCTGCACACTCAATAAAACTGAGTCAATAGCACCTGTCTACATCAAATAGTAAAACCTCATGTCGTCCATCATAACGCATCATAATCAAGTATAAATGTTTTAACATCAGAAAAGTCCAGATCACTTGCAAGCAAGTGTCCTCAAATAATAAGTTTTCTCAGTGCGCCAGAGCGGGATGTTACAGTTGTAGACCAAAGATGCTTGGTAACTCGAGAATATGGTAGCTTAGGTATATTTGGGACAATGGGTTAATTCAAAAGCTGATGAAAGTAACCACTTATCATGTAACTGAATAAGACAGTGCTTTTAGAGAACAATAATCAGACAACAGAGTTGAAAAAGGGGATGAAGAATACAAATCAAGATAACCAAATACAACCATGTGCAGGGTCATACAAGACAGTAAGAAATTATTTAATCCAAGTTTATGAGCTTAATAAGAAGATGAGAGTTCTTAAAAGCTAAACTAAACTGGAATAAAGTGCAGAGTCATGAAATATATGAAAGAATCTGATATTGAAAACAAAAGAGGACTGTGATTCTATTATCAGAATAAGAAGTCAAGTACAATAGCTAGAAAATGTCTCCCAGATTGAACCCCTGAGTTCCTCTTATGTCTTGAGCTTTATAGCTCTACAATACAGTTTTTAGATCCTAAAAGAATGGATCAAATATGCTAAACATAGAAAGTCAAAACTGATTTACAAAAGATAAGGAATGATCCTCAAAATGAGGTCAATTCCACATTTCATGGTCTTCAAATGATGTAGAATCCCTGTGCAGTGCAGATAACCCTTCCAAGGTTGTTTGATGACTCTTGAGAAAGATGAAATTCGAATTTGCTAATTTTGGATAAAACCCTTATTTGTTGCCTTCAAAAAAGGTGTCAAAACCAACTTGAATACCTTTTCTAACCCTTTTATATCAAAAGTGGATCTTAGATCTGACTCTATAATTCAACATCTATCCATTAAAAGGGTTTTCAAGAGATTCGGATTAGTAAAACTTCGATCTGGGCAAAATTTCACCAAATCTGGTCATCTCAGGTTTCACCAGCTAATTTGCCTTACGATCTGCTAGTTAGCTGGTGAAAGCTCTGCTTTTCACCAGCTAACTGGTTATAATTTCGCCTTCTTCACTAGTGAAAGTTCTGTTTTGGCCAAAGGAAAACTTTTCTCTTTTAAAATAAAAAATTATTTGCATTATTGATAAAGAGGATCTGATACCTTGTGTCTTCAAATATATCCTATCATACCCTTGAGCAAAGTAAAAAACAAAGTATAACGAAATATAAATGACTGAGATCCTGTAGATTGCACTGATTGCTTGTTGACTGTGTAGTCTGGCCCTGGCTAATGTTTTGATCCTCCAATCTTCACAGGTTTGCCTTATATCTTTTCAAAACCAAAACTTCTCCTGCATTTTCTTCTGAAAATTATTCAACACTTTCACATGCTAACTTCCCTTGAATTAGCTGATGTTGGATGTGACATAGTGGACTCAAAACTATCCCCCAATCTAGATGTTTGACCAGGTATATATGCATGATTATTTTCGAAGGAAAAAGAAGCAGGACTTAAGATTCTATATGCACCATGCTCCTGGATAGAGAGCCAAACAGCTTCCATAACCGTTATGTCTTCTAGATTCAAGTAAAAATTATCATCTCTATGTATCAACCATGCAAAGGTTTGGACCTTGTCTCAGAAATCCCCAGATGAAACATGAGTTGCGAGAATCCCATTTGTATATGAAATTGGACCGGTAACAATAAGATCCTGTCTGTCAGCTTCTTCAGAGGATAATGTCTATGCAACATGCGTAGCCTCTTGTCCTTTATGCATTCTTGGCTCTTCAGCGTGTTCAAAGCCATTCTTAATTTGTTTTGAGCTACCATGCCATCATCCTCCATTTGTTGTGACTGTATTGAAGAGGCCACGAGCATGCCAATAGCCAATCCTATTATAACATGAATGTTACGCATATATGGAGATCCAAATATTTCTACCAGCACAAGTGTGGAGACGACTACAAAACCAAGTCTCATATAATACCTATGGCCAAATGGAAGTTTTCACATCGCCATTTCCCATGCACAATGTTTTGGATGTTAGCACCTGTATAATGCATTCTGTGGTTTGCACAAACCCAAATAATTCACCCTTATACTTCTAGTTATGAGCGGCATGTGTAATAAATGTAAAATGATAATGTTGTTGCTCCTTTTCAAGAGTTGATACAACTACAACAACAGGAGGAACTTTTCCCTTTGTGGCAAAAAGCCATGAACACAGCTCTAGGGCATTTATGAATGGCATCCTGGATACCTGTTTGTCTCTCTGCTTGGTGCTTGCATGACTTTAACCTTCTAAGCATACAAATTTGCATTTTCTCTACAAGATTGATACCTATTAAATAATAAAATAATGATCTGTTAATGCAATCTCTACTTGGCCATATCACACACTAAATAAAATGTTTGTTGGGCGATCTGCAAATTAAAAATTTGACACCTGTGTTTTCTTTCCCTCTGCCACTTCAGATTGCGCATTTGATGAATTATAGATTTGAAACTTGGCGCAAGACCTTGATCTCTATGCGCAATCTGAATATTGAAATTGGCGCACCTGGTTTCCATAACCTGTGGCTTAAACCATGGCTTGACTCAGGAATTGATTTGTGAATTGATCTATGTGCATATGTTGGTTTGTGACACGGTTTATATGTTGCATGGTTTGATTCGAAGTTTGACTTGGTGCATTGTGGACTTGACACATGGGCTGGTTTATGTGTTGGTTTGTGGCTTGACTTATGGGCCTTCAATATTTCATTTGAAGCTGAAAATAATAAACAACCATAAACCCTAGAGACCTTAGGCATAGAAACAAAGGGTTTTTGACCAAAGTAATCAAGCAAGAATTTGATGAACACTATGGAGGTTAAGATACTGGCAAAGAGATTGAAGAAAATGATAAAATGATATGAGGAGGAAAGTAAAGAGTGATGAAAATACTCATTAAAATACCAGTGCATTTTTTATCGCTAACAACTGGCTCCAACTGGGATGGAGACCTCCCTGCGAGGTTTCCAAGAACCTAGTAGTTCCAGTCACCTTTACCATTGGGATATGGAGTCATCTAGCCTGTGCAACTATTCCTCTACAAACCTGTAACCTGTATGTAGCTTGCATGTAGCCTACCTGTTTATTCATGAACTCAACAACTGAAAAAGATATAGCTGCTCGTATTGCGAGCTTATTATTCTGCCTACTTCTACACTAATCAGTAAAGGCAGATTTATCAAGTAAAATCGAATTTCCAATGCAACCACATCAGAAACTGATTTACTGCTAAACTCCTTGATCTTGACCTGAACAATAATGAAATGGATAGCCAACATCAAAGAGATTTGAACAGATGATCAAGCCAATTTCCAAGTGATAAAAACACTTTTGCACATATACTATTCATAGATTCCAAATAGTTGGCAAAAGGGTCATTAAATTCATAATGAAATACCTCTTTGAGTTGTTGATCCAACTGACTGTAATGCTGCTCTTCTTTTCCTTCACAAAACTCAATGCTGAATGCAGATCGCTTGATCTCTTTTGGAGAAAAATACAAACTCAATTTCTGACTTGAACCTTTCTGCTCGTCATCTTCCTTTTCATATATGTTGCAATTTTCCTGATGTTCTAGCTGAAGATTAGACGGTCTTTGCAAATTTGGAAACTCTAAGCTGCCCTCATTATCCTCTTCTTCACGTGTGCTGCAATAAAAACACTGAAAGCTATCCTTACTATCTATTTCAGGTTTGAAACTGTCTTCTACTGATATGTTAGTCTATTCAACATATTTAGAGTTTTCAAAGGAGGCATTCTGATGTTTATGACAACATCACTGATCATCTCTTTGCTGAAAAGTAGGACTAGATGAAATTTTAGTAGTCAACAATCCCTCCCAAGACTTAAAGTCTTCTTCCTCATCACCATATTTATCAAATATGGGAACATTAAGAACAATTTCTAATGAAAGAGATGAAGATTCAAGCATAGAGTCATCAACAATAGGATATTAAAATAGATTTGAAAAAATATCATCTTTTACCTCATCATATTCATCCTTCTCATCTGACATTGACATGTAAGATACATAAGGAGAAGTATAATCCTCTTGCTGTCTTTCTTGAAGATTAGATGTTTTATGAAAATCTTGTTCTTCATAGTCACTACCATTTCTCTTGAACTGCAAATCTGAAAGTGGAGGGCTGCCCTTACAATCTGTTGCAGATATGAGACTGTCACCCACTAATGTATCAATTTGATAATCACCTTTGGGGTTTTCAAAGGGGACAATCTCATCTTCATGACAAAGTAAGTCAGTTGATGCATTTGATACAATGTCAAAAGAATCAATGCTATGGTTATCCATCCGAAGATCACCAATATTTTGGTTACAATCATAGATGTCCCCTGTTGCAACATACTCTTCGAAGCTATCATTAACCACATCATGTATACATTTAAGATCATCTCTCTATGTAGCTAAAGAAACCAGCTCTTCCAATTCATAACAATCAGACTTAAGGATGGTAAGAGAGCGTTCAGTTTCTTTATTATCCATTTGTAGTTCATGTTGATGGGAAAACACAATATCTTGAAGATCATTTACGGGCTGTGGCATATTATGAGGGGGATCTCTTTCTAGATTTACATCTTCAAGTTTACAATGTAATTCATATTCATCACAACAATTATCAAATGCAAACTAATCTAAAAAATACCTTTTGCAGTGTTCAGTGAATGCTTTGTGAAAATCCTTCAATGATGAAATGTTGGAAGGAGGTAAAGAAAAATACCACTGACGTGCATCACCATACAATGAAAAGATGAACATCTTCATGCTATAGATCTAATAGATCCATGCACTCATGAAACTTGAGGAGGTGTTCTGCAGGATTGTCTTCTTTGCTCTCTTTGAAGATAGGCAGAAAATCTCCCCATTTCGACATATTAGGTACTGGATGTGGGAAACCAAGAACTGAAGAAAAGTCAAGAGGTGCAAACCTCCGAGCCAAAAGATCAACAAACACTTTTGACATTTGAATATCATGGAGTCACCACTGAATCCGTCCTTCATAGAGCCGTCGGATAGATGATTACAACCAATGTGGTGTCCAACCTTTGTCTATCATCAAAGATCAGATCTATGTCGTCTCCCAGGGAAGCTGAGCTTCAATCTCCTCTCCCCGGCAACTGCACCAAATTTGTTATCACTCCAAGAAACACTTTGGGGTTGTAGACCAAAGATGCTTGGTAACTCGAGAATATGGTAGCTTAGGTATATTTGGGACAATGGGTTAATTCAAAAGCTGATGAAAGTAACCACTTATCATGTAACTGAATAAGATAGTTCTTTTAGAGAACAATAATCAGACAATAGAGTTGAAAAAAGGGATGAATAACATGAATCCAGATAACCAAATACAACCATGTACAGGGTCATACAAGACAGTAAGAAATTCTTTAATCCAAGTTTATGAGCTTAATAAGAAGATGACAGTTCTTAAAAGCTAAACTAAACTGGAATAAAGTGCAGAGTCATGAAATATATGAAAGAATCTGATATTGAAAAAAAGAGAGGACTGTGATTCTATTATCAGAATAAGAAGTCAAGTACCATAGCTAGAAAATGTCTCCCAGATTGAACCCCTGAGTTCCTCTTATGTCTTGAGATTTATAGCTCTACAATACATTTTTCAGATCCTAAAAGAATGGATCAGATATGCTAAAGATAGAAAGTCAAAACTGATTTACAAAAGATAAGGAATGATCCTCAAAATGAGGTCAATTCCACATTTCATGGTCTTCAGATGATGTAGAATCCCTGTGCAGTGTAGATAAGCCTTCCAAGGCTTTTTGATGACTCTTGAGAAAGATGAAATTTGAATTTGCTAATTTTGGAAAAAACCCTGATTTGTTGCCTTCAAAAAAGGTGTCAAAACCAACTTGATTACCTTTTCTAACCCTTTTATATCAAAAGTGGATCTTAGATCTGACTCTATAATTCAACATCTATCCATTAAAGGAGTTTTCAAGAGATTCGGATTAGTAAAACTTCGATCTGGGCAAAATTTCACCAAATCTGGCCATCCCAGGTTTCACCAGCTAATTTGCCTTACGATCTACTAGTTAGCTAGTGAAAGCTCTGCTTTTCACTAGCTAAATGGTTATAATTTCACCTTCTGCACTGGTGAAAGTTCTGTTTTGGCCAAAGGAAAACTTTTCGCGTTTAAAATAAAAAAATATTTGCATCCACTAATAAAGAGGATATGATACCCTGTGTCTTCAAATATATCCTATCATACCCTTGAGCAAAGTAAAAAACAGAGTATAGCCAAATATAAATGACCGAGCTCCTGTAGATTGCACTGATTGCTTGTTGAATGTGTAGTCTGGCCCTTGCTAATGTTCTGATCCTCCAATCTTCACAGGTTTGCCTTATATCTTTTCAGAACCAAAACTTCTCCTGCATTTTCTTTTGAAAATTATTCAACACTTTCACATGCTAACTTCCCTTGAATTAGTTGATGTTGGATGTGACATAGTGGACTCAAAACTATCCCCCAATCTAAATGTTTGACCATGTATAGATGCATGATTATTTTCGAAGGAAAAAGAAGCAGGTCTTAAGATTCTATATGCACCATGCTCCTGGATAGAGAGCCAAACAACTTCCATAACCATTATGTCTTCTAGATTCAAGGAAAAATTATCATCTCTATTGTATTGACCAGGCAAAGGTTTGGACCTTGTCTTGGCAATTCCTAGATGAAACATGAGTTGCGAGAATCCCATTTGTATCTGAAATTGGATTGGGAACAATAAGATCCTGTCTGTCAGCTTCTTCAGAGGATAAAGTCTGTGCAACATGCGTAGCCTCTTGTCCTTTATGCATTCTTGGCTCTTCAACATGTTCAAAGCCATTCTTATTTTTTTTTTACTGTACTGAAGAGGCCATGAGCATGCCAATAGCCAATCCTATTATAACCTGAATGTTATGCATATATGGAGATCCAAATATTTCTACCAGCACAAGTGTGGAGACGACTACAAAACCAAGTCTCATAGAATACCTATGGCCAAATGGAAGTTTTCACATTGCCCTTTCCCATGCACAATGTTTTGGATGATAGCGCCTGTATAATGCGTTCTGTGGTTTGGACAAACCCAAACAATTCACCCCTGTAATTCTGGTTATGAGCGGCATGTGTAATAAATGTAAAATGATAATGTTGCTGCTCCTTTGCAAGAGTCGATACAACTACAACAACATGAAGAACTTCACACTTTGTGCCAAAAATCCATGAACACAACTCTAGGGCGTTTATGAATGGAATCCTGGATACCTGTTCGTCTCTCTGCTCTACGCTTTCATGACTTTAACCTTCTGAGCATACAAATCTGTGTTTTCTCTACAAGATTGATACCTATTAAATAATAAAATAATGATCTGTTAATGCAATCTCTACTTGGCCATATCACACGCCAAATAAAATGTTTGTTGGGCGATTTGCAAATTAAAAATTAGACACCTGTGTTTTCTTTCCCTCTACCACTTCAGATTGCGCATTTGATGAATTATAGATTTGAAACTTGGCGCAAGACCTTGATCTCTGTGCACAATCTGAATATTGAAATTGGCACACTTGGTTTCCATAACCCGTGGCTTAAACTATGGCTTGACTCGAGAATTGATTTGTGAATTGAGCTATGTGCATATGTTGGTTTGTGACATGGTTTGTATGTTGTGTGGCTTGATTTGAAGTTTGACTTGGTGCATTGTGGACTTGACACATGGGTTGGTTTATGTGTTGGTTTGTGGCTTGACTTATGGGCCTTCAATATTTCATTTGAAGCTGAAAATCATAAACAACCATAAATCCTAGAGACCTTAGGCATAGAAACAAAGGGTTTTTGACCAAAGTAATCAAGCAAGAATTTGATGAACACTATGGAGGTTAAGATACTGACAAAGAGACTGAAGAAAATGATAAAACGATATGAGGAGGAAAGTGAAGAGTGATGAAAATGCTCATTAAAATACCAATGCATTTTTTATCGCTAACAATACCAATCATTTACATCTTAGGATATCCAAGAATAGCATCCACATCATTCATATCTGTGGCATGAAAATCATAATGTTATACATATTTGTATGGTGATCTTCAAATATTAAAAACTTGAATATTTTTATCCTCAAAATGTATGCTTTGCATATTCTTTCCTGGAAGTTGCAATTTATTAACCAACTAAACATTGATAAAAGTATGTATGCAACTAGGGTTAATAGAAACAATGATATTTTCTTTATGAATACATCCATGAACCTATAATATAGAATTTTCATATAAACCCTTGTTTTTCTCTATGTAATTTTTCTAACATGAGACCATCGATCCAACAAGACTTTTTCAAATTCCTCACCTTTAAGTGCCTTTATATATTCATGGTTAAGACCATTCCACCACATGTTAGCATCTGCCTTTAAAGTTTTAGGTAGATAGAAGCTCCATAAGAATGGATGTTCATACTTCATCCATTTTATATATTCTTCAATACTATGGCCATTAGAGTTCCTTTTAAAATACATATTTCTTGGAATAAATCTTCAAAAAAATGAATGTTTTAAAAATAACTTGTACAAAATCATGGCTTTTTCTGGAAAAATCTTGAAAATTATCGAATTTAAAATGTTGATAACTTTACTTCACTGACTATGTTTCGAACGATTTTTTTTTTTAAATTGGGTATTACTCTGAGAGGAATACAAATATCTAATTTATTTTGACAAATTATGTTCATAAAGTTTCATATCTGAACATGAAGTGTGCCTCCCCCTTTTTTCCTTTAAAAAAAAATATGCAAAAAGAACAAAAAATTTCTTCCCTTCTTTGGCCAAGGAAAGAGATATGATACAAATTGTTAAGTACCTAATTAGATCTGCAAATATAACTTTTGAAGTAACCCTTAATCTCAAAAATAATAAACCAAACCATCCACCAAATATTCAACATAAGAAATAGTCAAAACCCTTAAGGTATGGTAACACCGTATATTATTCCTTATGGAAGGAATGCACTCCCAAGAAATACTTGTTGGTTACAATAACAATATACTTCACTATTTTCATTACATTGTTCATCACTTCCTTATATAATACTCTCTAAGAACATTCTAGAGAAGGAACCTTCTAGAAAGTTTCTCACATTTATTATGTTCATATTGATATATCTAGCTACCATAGTGAGCCTTATTTAATCATATAGTGGACCTAGTCCACCTTACATTGAATGCCTCCACTAATAATACATAATGACATTCCTATTCGATACCTCCCTAGGTACCACATATTACCTCCCTTGGTGTAATACAATGGTGATGAGGGGGAGGAAGAGGTTGAGAGGTTGGAGCATGTTGAGAGTTTGGATAGTTCTTGGAAGATATGATTCTTGTGATAGTATTTTTAGATCATATGTGTTTTTTTGTTCTTGGAGTCATGGGCATGGAGGGCCAATAAACCGAAAGGTTTCTTGGATCTAGGAAGTCGACTAGTCTCCTAGTTGGTTGGGATGATCATGTTGTTTCCCTCTCGGCAAGTGAAAAAGGAAATGCTTGGAAGCATCTTCCTACTACTAGAAGGACTACATTGCAAATGGTCATCTTCAACATAACAGGGACAAGGTTTTTAACTTGGTATATTTTTTTTTGTTTCTATTTAAATATATTAATCGTAAATTTAACTTCTTATTTATCTCATCTTTTTATTTAAATTCAATTTTGGAATATTTGCATTGGAAAATTTGTAAAAGAGTTATGAATATGTTGTAGGTTATTCCATCTATGAAAGCATAAAATTTTGAAATTTTGTTTACACTTAATGCATGTGTTTTAAATTATCAAATATTATTTAGTAGCATCTCATGGATAGTTGTTACATCTCTCATAAGTGCTACTTAGAATCAAAGGAACACTTCAAGGGAAAGATATTACTATTTATATTACTCCTACTAAGAATACTAATTATGTTAGTGTTTCATGTACTAACTGTTGAATAAATTATTATCATTGATGTAAAAGGTAAGTAAGTATTCAAATATAAATGTGACTTTAATAAATACCAAAGTGGAAAAGTTAAGTGGAAGTGGAGTTTATGTAAAAGTGGAGTAAACATGAAAGTGGATTAAAAAAAAGGTAAAAGTGAAAGTGGAGTTTACGTAAAAGTGGAGTAAACATGAAAATGGATTAAAAAAGGTAAAAGTGAAAGTGCATATGGTATTTGCACATATATTTAAAACCCATTGTGGTAGTTTACCCATGGTATGCTAAAAATTGAATTAACAATAAAAAAGGGGGAAATTTAATTATTATTTAATAAAAGTCGTGTCTTCTCAATTGAACGCGACTTTTCATGTAAAACTTATGGTAAAGTATAAATGGAGAAGAGGGTTATGTGAAAAAATTGTGTGTGGGTGAAGATGTAATATTCATATGCATATCATTTGAGAAGTGACGATTGAATATCATTCAAGGATTGATGATTAGATATTAGCGAAGATCATATTTGGTGTTCTAGCAAATAAATCTAACATTCTAGAAAGAAAAACGGGTAAAGGAAAATCTAAGCCAGAAGTAGAAGCAAGAAGATATAGTGAAGGAAGATTGAAAGCAAAAGGAGTAAGCATCGAGAAGATCTGAAAAAAGCGGAAGGAGTGAGTGCTAATCTGACCTAGATAAATAAAAAGTAGCGAGTGCAGAGCAGATCTGGTGAAAGTAGATGTAACGAGCATAGAGAAAATTTGTTGAAGATAGAAGAAACAAGTAAACCAGTGAAGGAAATGAAAATGAAGAACTTGTAAGTAGGTTGGTTCCTACATAACAAACAATTGTGGGGATCAATGTCTCCTGTAGGTTGGTGCCTACAAACAACAAAGGGGATTGGTGTCTCCTATAGTTTGGTGTCTACAAACAATAGAAGGGATTGGTGTCTCCTATAGGTCAGTGCCTACAAACAACATAAGGGATTGGTTTATCTTGTAGGTCTATGCCTACAAACATAAGTGGGGATTGGTGTCTCTAGTAGGTTGGTTCCTACAAACATTTGTAACTGTAGGTTGGTGTCTACAAATTGATAAAAATATTTTTTTGTGGTTTTCTCCCGAAAGGGTTTCCACATTAAATGTTGTGTCTTCTTAGTGTTACATTTATGTGATTTCTTCATTATCGTTTATGAATATTAAAAAGAAAAAGGCATCCTTATACTGATTCACCCCCCCCCATCTCAGTATAAGTGTGTGCTCAAAAATTGGTATCAGATATGATTTCTTCATAAATAGTCTAACTACTAGAAGGTAGATTTTGAGAGAACACATGGCCGATCATGAAGGTTTCTCTATAAACATGTCTCTGTTGTTTTATGGAACAAACTATTCCTTCTATAGTATAAGGATGTGAACATATCTAATGGCCCTTGGTTTTTATATTTGGCAATCAGTCATGATTGGTTATACAACCCCAACAACTCCACCAACAGATATGATCAGAAAATATTCTTGTGAAAATGATGAAAAATCCATGAACACCATATTGTGCAGACTGTCAGAATCATATTTTGTCAAAGTAATGCATTGCAAATCAGAAAAATAAATTTGGTACAAACTTCAAAACATCCATGGAGGTGATGACAAGGTCAAGAAGGATAAGCTCCAAACTCATAGAAAATAATTGGGGAGTTTGAAGTTGAAACACAAAGAAAATGTTGCATCTTATCTCCTCCATGTGGACGAAATTGTCAACACCATCAGAGGACTTGGTGAAACAGTTGAAGAATTGATGATTGTGCAAAAGGTGTTGAGGTCACTCCCCTTAACCAAAGTTTTTTCGATTGATGAAATAAAGGATCTTGATAAATTAACAATGGATGAAATGCATGGGATTCTCACTACATATGAAATGAGGAATGAAAAGGAAAAACCATAAAAAAGGGAAGAACTTTTCAAATCCTCAAAGAAGATGAAGAACAAAGAGAAAAAATCAAGCGATTGTTTCAACTGTGAATCAAACGCAGAGGAAGAAAAATTTGGGAGAAAACTTAAAAAGGGATCTAGAAAATACAAAGGTAAGTTGCCCTTTAAATTCTTTAACTATGGAAAAGTAGGACATTTTGTTGCTAAGTGTCCATATGAGAAAAATGAAATTAGTGACAATGAAGAAGACTATAATGTAAATAGAAAACATCACCAACACAAAAATAGCCACTAACAGGACAAGCATGAAAAGAAGAAGAATTATTATAAGCAGAAGAAGAGCCTCTATGCAAAAGGGGCCAGTGACTTGTCTGAAGAAAGCAGTGAAAGAAGTTCTGATGGTGATAGAGAAGAAACTCTCTTTATGGAAATTGAAAAAAAGATTAATGAAGAAAAATAAATGATATATTCAAAAGAAAAGGAAAATGTTGAAACAAATAGAGAAGTGGATCTTGAAGAAGAATTCATATGTTCCTTAATCGAAATAAGGAAGATAAGGAAAAATAATTTGAAACAAAAGCAACAACTGCAGAAATATGAAGCAAAGGATTGTGATTCAAAATCCAAAAATGTCACAAAGTCTTGAAGAATCAAAAAATATTATCATATGCCTAAAAGTTGAATTAGAAGAGAAATCAAGGATATAAGAAGTGGTGAGAATTCAGTTGAAGGAAAAAGAAGAAAATTGCAAGAAGCTAGAAGATGAACTTATTTTCTTAAGAAAGGATTTTGAAAAGTCAACTTCTCAGTTGAATAGAAGCTTGAAGTTTGAAAAGAGTGCCAAAACCTTATATCATATTATCAATTGTCAAAGGTAACCATTTATTAAAATGGGTCTTGGTTATAATTAGAGTCAAAAGACCACCAAAGAAGATCCAGAAGCTCCAAGGCCATCAAAGAAAGTAAATGAAGAAAAATATGAAAGTTATGCCTATGTACTCAAAAGTTCCATCATTGATGAAGACAACAAGAAGAAACAAAATAATTTTCCACAGAAAGTTGGCATTTCTCCTAAGGAAAACAAGGACAAATTCAAAATATCTTTCCCACCAAGGTGGCCTCACGTAAACTAGTACCAAAATTATTTCTTTGGTTATTGATTTTGTTGTAATCATTTTGGTCATAAAGCAATAGATTGCAGAACACATACAAGAAATAATTATGTATGGAACAAAGACATGAATTCTTATGAATTCCCAAACATAAACTATAATCCATTTTCCCCTTTATTTGATTACAATGTTTTATGTTATAAATGAAAAAACTATAGGAAAAAAATGTTTTTGTAGAAGTAACCTTGTGGAAACTCCTAGAAAAGAAAAGGATGTGAATACCCTTGTCAAACAAAAGAAATAACTTATAGGAGCTTGGAAAAGGAAGCAAGAACAAGAGATGTAGAAGAAGGAGGAATCTATACTTGTGCAAACTTCCCTTCATGCTCAAAACAAAGGAAACCAATGGTACGTTGACAGTGAATGCTCAAGCCACATGACAAGTGACAAGAAAAATTTTCTTGGTTTGAAATAAGTTCATGGAGGCAATGTGGAATTTGTAAGCGATTCTACTGCAAGGATAGCTGGAAAGGTACTCTAAGTCTCAATAATGGAAAGACTAAAATAGAAAATGCCTTGTATGTTTATGGTCTAAAATACAATCTTCTCAGTGTTAGTCAAATGTGTGATCAAGAACACAATCTCACATTTAATTCTCAAGGTTGTGAAATAAGGAAGGAAGGATCAAGAATATTAGTGGAAAGTGCATATAGAACATCAGATAATGTATATGTCCTCAATGAGATCCCGAGAGAAAAGTGATATATGGGAAAAAAAAAGATGAAAGTTGGTTATGGCATAGAAGAATGGGTCATATGAACTTGGATAATATAGTAAAAATCAACACTAAACAAGCAGTGAGAAACATGTCAAAGATGGTTAAACCTTCAAACACTCTCTGCAAGCAATGTCAGCATGGAAAACAAACAATAACAAGATTTAAATCAAAGGAATACTCAACAACAAATCCATTTGAACTTGTTCATACAGATCTTTGTGGACCTAAAAGAACACAAAGTCTACAAGGTGAAAATTACTTCAAGTTGCTCATTGGTGATTATTGTATAATGACATGGGTTATGTTCCTAAAAGAAAATTTTGAAGCTTTTGAGAAGTTCAAAGAATTTAAAGCCTTGGTTGAAAATGAAATTGATTTGGAAATAAAGTATTTGAGATCAGAAAGAGGAGGTGAGTTTATCTCAAATGAATTTGAATAATTTTATGAGACTCATGGGATAAAAACAAATTTCTCATCCGCAAGAACTCCACAGTATATTGGAGTGGTAGAAAGAAAAAATCGGACTGTACAAGAGATGGAAAGAACAATGTTGAATGAAGCCAAGCTATCATAAATGTTTTGGAGAGAAGCAGTCAACACCGCATTTTACATTCTGAATAGAGGGAAAATCATATTCAATAACAACAAAATACCTTATGAATTATGGAAAGGTAGACCAACAATAGTTAAATTCTTCAAAGTTTTCGGAAGCAAGTTCTACATAAAGAGAGATTATAGGCATGGGTGGCCTAACCGTGGCCCCTATATTCCCAATCGCATTTGTTTAAACATAAATATATTACTGTTGGTTAGTTTTAACAAGAAGCATGCATGGTGTATTGGTAGGAGGAATATATTCAAGACTTTGGAATATTCCACCATAGGTCATGGGTTCGATTCTCATCCAACTCAACTAATTTTATTCTCCCTTAGCCATTATTGCTCAATCGAAGAGTGTCACATGACACTCTCTGGTTGGTCCACCTGCCTACACAGTCATCATCCTTCCACTTCATCTACCACCAGTACCTATATGGATCTACCACTTAGCTTCTAACTATACCTGCCATGTCAGCGTATGGATGCCATGTCATCCATACGGATAACACATGGCACATTTTTATTGGTCCACATGAGTGCTTGAAAATGTAAAAAGTTAGTGACACGTGGCATCCTCTCATGCTTCCATGTCATCATGCAGTCATCTTGTCAGTTGTACAACCTGTATGGATATGCCATGTGGCACCCCTACTTTGACTTTTTCCATGGTTTGACCAAACTTTGACCAACCATGACTTTTGCATACGAACTTTGTTTGAGGTGATTTTTGTGTCATTGGAAAGCTATCATTGAGCTCTATGCAATGGAGAAATTTTCAAGAACATTTGAGAAGGCCAATTGTTTAGCATTCCAGATCCTCTTGGATCATTTTTAGTGTTTCAGATCCTCTTGGATAATTTATGTAGATTAAATTATTTCTAGAGGCAGTATGAAAGAAATGTTCCAAGAGTTTTCAATAGAAATGAAAAATGAATTTGAGATGTCTATGCATGGTGAAATTTCATTATTTTTTGGATTACAAATTTCTCAATATAACAAAGGCATATTCATTTCACAAACCAAGTAGGTCAAGCAAATGTTGAATAAATTCATAATGGAAGATTGTACACCAGTCAGCACACCTATGGTCATAGGTTGTAAATTGAGAAAAAATGATGAATCTATGGAAGAAAATCAAACTTTGTATAGGTAAATGATTGGAATCCTACTAAATGTGATGAAATCAAGGTGAGACATTATGCAAGTAGTAGGATTAGTTTCATGATTTCAAGATGCACCAAAAGAAATGCATGTGGAAGCAGTAAAGAGGATATTCAAATATCTAAAGGGTACCTAGGACTTTGGCTTATGGTACTCAAGAGGTGAATATTTTACTCTAACAACATATACATATGTAGATTGGGAAGGCAATGTTGATGATAGAAAAAGTACAAGTGGAGGATAATTCTTTCTAGGAAAAAGTCTAGTGTATTGGTTGAGTAAGAAATAGTATCTAATATCTCTATCCACAACAGAAGTCAAGTATATTGCAGCAGAAGCAAGAGTATATTAGTCTCTCCTACAGGTTGGTGCCTACAAACAACAAAGGGGATTGGTGTCTCCTATAGGTTAGTTCCTACAAACAAAAGTGGGGATTCGTGTCGCAGTAGGTTGGTTCCTACAAACATTTGTAACCATAGGTCGGTGCCTACAAATTTATAAAAATATTTTTTTATGGTTTTCTCTTGAAATGGTTTCCACATTAAATATCATGTCTTTTTGTTGTTACATTTATGTGATTTCTTCATTATGGTTTATGAATGTTAAAAATAAAAATACAATCTTACACTAATTCACCCCCCCTCAGTATAAGTGTGTGCTCAACACTAACCAATTATTGATTCTTGAGTAAAATATAACTGAAAAGATAGACTTGTGGAACAAAAAAGGATATGACATAAGCAATATATAACTAAACATTGGATATTATACCTTTGTACTGTAATTCACTATTAGATCCTTATTTTTTAATGACTATGACATAATTTTTGGCTCACCCTGGATGGAAACACTGGGGTCTTTAATCTTAAAGACAAAGAAGAAGTTTTGGAAATTCTCTTATAAAAAGAAGAAGATAGAATCACATGACATTAATTTGGATTCATATCTAGAAATGTCATAAGACCTGAAAGATATCTCAAAGATTATCCTTCAAGATAATCAAAAAATTGTACAAAAGGTGCAAAAATTATTTGACAATGTTGTTGCAGATAAAGATGAAGACATTTCTCACATTAAGAATCATAGTCATAAATTGATCACACAGATTAAGAATTTAAAAGGTGAGAAGAATTCACAGCAAGAAACAATAAAGCAACTAACCAGCAAGAAATCATTGATTGATAAAGAAACAATGATTGACCACATAGAAATTAAGAAGTCATCAACTGTAAAAATCCAAGTTGCAGAGAAAGGAACAAATACAAATCAAGTTAAAGAATGGACAACTTCAGATGTTACGATGGAAATACCAAGTATACTTACTAACAAAATTTCATTGATTAACAATGTAACATTAGTGCATGAAAAAAACAAAACCTCAGAAGTAAATCAAGAAAACGCTACAAGTACAATAAGGAAAAGTAATTCTTCAAAGACACATTCTCGACATCCTAATCACAAGAGTAGATACCTTAACCAATAATTGTATCAACATCACTCAAAAGGAAAACAATTGTTCTATCTTCTAAAGAATGTCGATACCAACATCATTGAGTCTCATAATAACAATTCATATTGGGTATCCTATAAGTGCAATGTTCCACAAAGAATCTAATTAGGATGGTCATCTCCTTTTACAATTCAGAAATTATTTTTAGCACTTATAATTTTGTATCGTCTCGTATCATCCACCATAACAACATCAAGAACCAAGAACCATGCAAACACAACACAAGCTATGGAAAGACATAAGCCCTTCCATAATTATTCTTTGAGGACAATACATTTCTAAAGGGGGAGGAAATGTAATAGATATAAATATATAAAATGAAAAGATAAATAAATAATAACACAAATTAATCATTAATACGTAATGAACAAGCACGACATCCTAATTAAAGGATACATCTCCTAGTGAAAGGGAACCCTTGTGTGGGTATATATATGGCCCTGATTTGTATTCATACTATCATTATTCATATTCTCATACATTTTATTCAATATATTATTTATCCACATGCATTTCTTTATACAATTCCAAATATTTTGGATGTGTGTGAACTGAACCGGATTGGTTTGTCACAAAATTCTTCTCTTGTAGACCTTGGTTGTACTAGTAAACCTTCTATTAGGTCCTTCATTAGTGTTTTCAACACTTGGGTCTTGTGGAGTTGCCAAATGATCTTGTTAGACAAGGCTAATCAATATGTGCATAAGATAGAGGGATTCTTCCCTCAATGGAGTTGTTAGGTAAGTTATCTAAATCAAGCTTTGATGTAACGTCACCAAAAGGGTGTTAAAGCATAGAATTTATATTCACAAGAAGAATGAATTAGTTCTCCCTAACAATGGCGCCAAAATATTATCAACCAATCTAACATGTGTGCAAAGCCTTCACAAGATGTAGGATAAGTGTAACATATGGAAGTAATTTCCATTATCACTTAAGCAATTACTTCCCTCATTTTAGTAAAGGATTGAGATCCAACACAAGGGAAGCTTCCCTAGCAACCTCAAAGGATATTATAGAAAGTCAAAGAAAGTCTAAACCCCCTATCTTGGTTACTTGAATATACCACCAACTAGGTGTTAACCTCTAGATTTTCACCCTTGAAAATATTGAGGGTTAAGAGCCAACATACACTACCTAGGATAGAATTCAAATATTTTCCCAGAGTTTAGCACTTGTGTGACCTAGAGGTTGGTTCCCATCAAAGACGGGTGCAATACTAGTATATGGTTTTTTTTTTATTCAAAGATAGAGTTATCTTGGTTTCCCATGGATTTGAGAGAGATGTCTATTTACAACAGGTGACCCTCATTTTTAGGAGACAGTGATTGGAGACTCATTTGTCAGTTTTGAGCATGTAATATTAATCCTTGCATGATTATGAGACCGGTGACATTTTTCCAGGAAACCTACAAGTGCCTTATATTTTTAGCAGGTTGAGCTCCAGGCCTCAGATTGGGATTCTAAGTGTGCATTATTTATCCTTGAGACATTTTGAGTCTTTTGGAACTTTTCCAATATGACTTTTTCAGTTATTTTTATTTTTAGTAGGTTGAGTACCCGGGCTCGCATGTCAATTCTGATTGTGGATTTGGAATCCTCATAGAAAATTGAATCCAATGATTATGATATCGTTAACATGTGAGGAAATTCTATTTTTAGCAGTGTCTATTTTTAGACAGTTGACACATGGCGGTGTTCTCCTAGTCATCCTATATATTTTTGGTAGTTTCCTATTTTTTAGGATCCAAACCTTATTTTAGCAGTTTCTATTTATAGAAAGGGTGGTCAGCTCCATAGGTGACATTTTGAGGTGTTTCAATGTGGTATGTGGCATCTACATGGCATTAATTAAAGGGGGGTGCACTTTCCAAGGTAAAAAACATTAAAAGTAAAAAAATATTTAATTAAAGGGGGTGCATGGGTGAGGTGGCAGTATCACAGAGGTGATTGATAAAATTAAGGATTAAATCACTCAAATTATCCCACTCGTCATTTACTCACTTTTCATGCAAATTAACCCCATTAAAAGCCTTTAATTCCTTATTAGTGTGCATTGTCCCTATTAAATAGGGTTGAATTCCTCTTGGCTAGGCACATGTCTCTTCTTGGCCAAAAATATCCTTCTCCATGCTCTTTGTATTCTCTTATTCATCCTCCATGTGATATGATCTTCCTCCATTATCCATTACTTATCTCCCTCACTTATTCTTATTTCCTAAAGTGTGCCCTCACTCTTTTAGTCCTCCCACACCTGTGGTGCTTTTCCTATTGTTTATTCCCTCCTCCTTCCTTTCATGCGACACCTCACACTCTCTTTCCTATATTCTAGCACTTTCCTCCTCTAAATCACCTCTTCTAGTCCTAAATCTTCACACATGGATCTTGATTCCTCACCCACTCATCTCCTAGTGTGTTTATCCCTAAAAAATAGGGCGTATTTTACCTCCCTTATGTGAATGTACTCACTCAATCACTCATACTAACTCCTTATCCTATCCTAGCATGCAACTAGACCTATCCCTAATCTTTATTTTACATGCTCTCCATCTCTTATTTCTCTCACACTTCTCCTATTCCCATGCTCCCATGCGCATTCTCCAAAGAATCTAGTGCAATAAAAATACTTTCCTCTCTACTTGACACACCTTCTACTTTCACACATGGGAGGGTGACTAACTTTCTCACTCCAATGGCCTTGTTCAAATGCATTCCTCACTCTTTCTTCCCTCCCCATGCACCATACTTCCCTTCTTGAACTCTCCCATGCACCCATGGTCTCTCTTCCTTGGAAATTGTGCCCCTACTACTATATATTGGAGGTCGAGCTACATGGTTGGGGTCAAATTTTTGTAGTAGTGAAATTCATTACTCTTTCTCTCTTCTAATTCTTATTAGACTAGCTACTCTTTCTTTATGTGAAGACACCATTGTACCAATTTTGGAATTGTCTATTATGGTGCAATCAACCAGTTGGCAAGCTTTTAATGAAGAAGTGTTGTGTTTGCATCGAACTTTAACTCTTGTTGGTATTGTGTTCTCTCTTTATGTATTGAATAAATAGTTTCTTAGCCATTTATTGTGATAAGTGTTGCAACAATAAAACCGATATCCTTTATTGTTTCATTGACTTTAGGGAAAATTTTGACACTGTGCCTAGGACCAATCTTTGGAATAAGTTAGAAGAGCTAAAAGTTCCCTTCGAACTGAGAGTTACTATGGTAAGGTTGTATTAGAATTCTATTTACAATTTTAGGAGAATTGTGGGTTGGTATGAAGAAATCAAATGAAATATAGGATTCAAGAAAGGTTGTCCCCTATCCTCTACCCTTTTTGGCATTTACATTGACAATTTAGAATATTGTTTGGAAGCTGTAGGTTGTGTTGGACCAACTCTTGCTAGTATAGTAATCATCCTTCTCTATGTCAATTAATCCCTATTATATTAGTAATCAACTTAGAATCCTCAAGGACTTCTTCTCTAGTACAGGTATGACCATGAACACTGACAAAAAAAACTTGGTTATGATCATTAAATCCAACAAGATCACCTACGCTAATTTTCTATATGAAAATAATATCTTGGAGGAAGTTCCTTTATACAAGTATCTTGGAATTTATCTTTATTACAAGCTCAATTGGAAATATAGCATTGAGAATAGGATAAATGGAGGGTGGAAAGCTTATTATGGGCTTGAAAATAATTGTAAATTGGCATACCTTTGGCTATGGGATAAGAAAAAGCTCCTCTTTGATACTATTGTCACTCTTGTTATCTTATATGGATGTGAATCTTGAGGATGTAGTATCTCTCAAGAATCATGGAGAAAGATAGAGCAGATCCAAAATAATTTGCTAACTTATAATCTTAAAATTAAGGGAAATGCATGATCGCCTGTCCTCCTCATAGAAGTGAGTCTTTCCCCCATTAAGAGAAAAACTATGATTAGGTACTTAATGTACAAGAATAATATAAACAACATGGATAACAAGAGGATCCACGAAATGTCTTCAGAATCTAGCCAAAATCACCAATGACTCAAGAGGGGATGGCATAATGATATCAAGTCTTGGCTAAATCATTGGGGAATCAAAGAAGAAGTTATTCTACAGAATATCGATGATATTAAAAATATTTTACAAGCTAAATTTAAGGAGAATCTATGGTGCGATAAACAATTAGAGGATAAAACAAAATTAAGATATTATAAGGAGGTGTTTAAAACTAACATTTAAGATCAAAAGTATCTCTTTGTTTTGATTATCGTAAAGAGAATCACTATTAATAAAATAAGAACTAATTCTCATGAGTTTCATAGTGAAACAGGGCATTGGGAAATCCCCAAACACCATGGAAAGAAAGAACTTGTCACCTTTGTGACACCAAGAGGATTGAAGATGAAAAGCATTGTCTCCTAGAATGCCCTGCGTATACCCAAATTAGATCCCAATTTCAAAATATTTGTCACAATACCGACCTTCCTAAATTTCTAAGTCATCAAAACTTTAGTGATGATGGAATGCTTCTCTTAATGTTTTTCAAGCATCGAAATAACATTTTAAAGAAATCCAAGTAATCTCTTGCTTTTATTAAAGTCTGACAGACCAATGTTTTTCACAGTGGACGTTAACCATCTATTGGAATATTCACCAATACTGAGAGGGCGGGAGGGGGGGGTGAATCAGTATTGAGCACTTTTTGCCACTTTTAATCACAGACTATAAACATTACATTATCAACAATTTATCACTTTATGATTGCATTCAAGATATCATGAACAATCCATAACATATAACCACAGATACATAGTACACACGAATTTTAAGTGGAAACCCAAATGAGAGAAAAAAATGGAATGATTTCTTATATATCAGAAGATTGCATTCATAGGAAGCACCAACTTCCAAAATCTCCAGCACCAACTGGAAGGAGGAACCAACCCCCTGATTTACAGGATCCAACCTGAAGGAAGCTACAACTCTCCAAATTATCCAACTCCAACTAGAAGGAGGCTACAACCCCTTGATTTACAGGATCCAACCTCAAGGAAGCTACAACTCCCAAAATTCTTCAGCTCCAACTAGAATAAGGCTCCAACCTGAAGGAAGCTCCAAATCCATGATTTACCAGCACCAACTGGAAGGAGGCACCAACCTCCTAGTTTTACGAGCACCATCTCAAAGGAAACTACAACTCCCCTGCAAGCACCAACTTGTTATCTAAAGACACCAATATTCCTGTGCACCACCCAACCACCCTTGTTTCTCAAGCACCAATCTGAAGGAGATTTTGATCTCCTACCTTGCACCACCATGCCACCCTTAAATATAAATGAGAGAATCAACATGCCACCATTATTGTCACTGATATTGATATATCACCATCATCAAAACTAGCTCCACTACAATTGATACATCATCATCATCATCAAAACTGGATACACCATAACTGATACATCAATATAATTAAAACTAGATACTCCACAACTTATACATAAACATCATCAACCTAGGTTCACTTAGAAACTAGGTCCACATAAATATCCTAGGTCCACATGGTTCCACATATAAACCCCAATATCACTTCTTAAATCTATCTCAAACACATGTTTGGGACTAGTTTTTGGATTAGTCACAAACCCTAACTTCCAACAAGTATAATTTTGTACCTCTAATGAATCAAGGTATTAAACTTGTACCCAATATTCTTCGATATTTTCTCTGAATTCCTCCAATTTTCTCTCTTTGAATCATCATTGAGAAAGAGATATAGAGAATATGGAAGACCTTCCTGAATTATGGCCTATTCTAGAGAGAGAACTTGTACAACATGCCATGCGCTCAATATTTTATATCTTATTCTGAAACTCACACACACAATACTAAAGACTGTATTTTTTCCAATGAAATTTTTTTCATAGAATTTGGATCCGGAATGAAGAAGTTATGACTGTTTTACCTAGAACACGTGTTTGAGACTAGTTACAAGACTAGTCAAAAACCTTATCTTCCACGGCGTGTATCTCCAAAAATAAAACTCCCCAAAAGCTTAAATTCATGCAAAAGGTACCTTGATATGTCTTCTTACCAGATTCCAAGTTTTTATATCTGAATCATTCTATAAATACAGTTATAATGAAAATGGAAACAGGGCCTTTAAAGAACACATCATTACAAGACTTCATCTTCCCTTGGAATTTTTCCCTTATTCACTTCATATTCCCTCTGAAATTAACTGCCAAGATTGTGCTAAGAGATCGCAAGATTGAATGATGAAAAAGAGAGGTTATAATGTGTATTTATACCCTCCCAAGAACCTTCTTTGCTTGACCTTGAGCCAACTTGTAACTTCTTGTTTGCAACAACGTTTTCTCCTTTACTTGACTTTAGGGACAACTTATAACTTCTTGACCTTAGATCCAGGGCTTCCTTATAAATTCTTGACCATGCTTTGGGGCTTCTTCTAGGGTTGACATCAATGACAACCAAATTTCCAACAATCTGCCCCTTTGGAATTGATGGCAATATTCATACTCTCCCTATGACCATTGCTCCCCATGTCTTCATATTTTTTTACGTTTCTCTCCCCCCTTTGACCTCAATGGAAAAGGGTAACTCCCCATCAAAGTATACCTTTTTTTTGTAATCTCTCTTCCCATATTCATGCTTCTGATCTTTTTTTCATACTTTTTTTCTTTCTCTCCCCCTTTTACATTAAGCATAAATCCCTCTAATGATTTCTATCCCCCTGTCTCTTTTTGCAAGATGTCGTGTAGATCAATGTGCGTATTCTTGTATATTCTTTCTTTCTTCTCTTATGGTGTTTTTTTCCCATTGGTACTTCATGTTGTCGTAATCTACTAATGTATATCAAAACCATCCATCTTAAGGTTCCTTCATGGATTGTCATCTTCACTATGATGACATCAATGAAATAATCATTCAACAATATCCTCCTAATGATTTCTCTCCCCCTGTCTTGTTGTGCCTCTCACGGATTTCCTTCTTGTGACTAGTTGGTTCCACTTGTCAACATGCTTCTTTTCTAAGTCATATGCTTTACTAAAAATTCCTCTTAACGACGATGACAACAAGTCTTTATACAATTCCTCTTGAGCTCATGCTTTCATCCATTGTCATGTATCTTCTCTAATTCACATCAAGTATTGTCTTCTAGACCTTCCAAATATCTCATGAATTCATCTATGTCCAAGTATCAAAAAAATTTCCATGACTTTGTTACTCAACTGTACACAATGATGACTAATCTGCCACTTTACTATTATGAATACTTCTCCAAATCTATTGCAACTGGTCACCGCATATTCCTACTTCTCAAGTTGAATCAAATATGTCCACTAGTGTGCTCTATATTCAAACCAAACTCTACAAGCATTCAAAAAGTATGCATTCTCGAATCTATAATTAATATATTCATGCTTGAATACATGCTTGGAATGCTATATACAATCATGAATCTCTGCCTCAAAAGTGTGCCAATGATATTTCTTGTAATTTTCAGCTGACCTCTTCATACCTGAATGGGGATGTGTTTTGAAAATTGCTCATTAACCAATATGTCACGAGATATACTGCACTTCTTCCATCAAACCATTATGAATCTAACTTCCCAAATTCTAAAAATAGTTTAGACTACCCGAAATATAGTTCTCCATTCTGTAATAGTTGTTGCTTAGACCCCCCCTCTTCAATATTCACATTACTGGGAGTCTCCAAGCCAGATGGCTTAAATTTTTTTATAAGGATTCTCTATAGTAGGATCATTATTATGAATCTCGACATCTTCCTCTTTGCCTATAAATTCATTGTGCAACTCTGTAAATCATGTGAGTATGATCTATGGGAGTTCTTCATTCACATGTTTTTCTTTTTTTTTCTTTCTTCTCCAAACCTTCTTGTACCTGATATCAATGTTTTCCTTCATGGAAGACTTCATCATGCTTCTACAACCACGAGTTATGTGTCCATAGTTGTGGAAATTATAATATTCAATATTGTAGGTGGCCATAGAACCATATCTTGCTTGAACATTTCGTCCATATGCTCTGCAATATACATATTTATGTCCAAATTTATTACAAGTAAAACAATAACTAGGAAAGAAACTTTGATACATGGGAGAAAACGATCCTCTTAGTAATGTATTCCTTATGAATTCATTCCTTAGTTGATTGTGATCTTCTCTTCTATTGTTTCCTTCGCAATGACTGAAACTTCTTTGATTCCTGGAGGTAGAAGGTCTTCTTGGAAATATATCTCTTATGCATTCATTCCTTTCCATTGTTGATTTTTGACTTCGTATTCCTATGATTTTTTGATCTTCTTCCATTACCTGAATATTCTCCTTTCAAGGCTTGAGACTTCTTATGACTTTTGCATAACTATTGTGTTCTTCTTATTTAGTTATGGAACTTGATTCCTTCTCAAAATGACTTTTCTTGTATCCTAGTCCATACTTTTCATAGCAAGACCTTTGAATGTTGATAATGTATTCTAGTACTTGAGAGATTTTCAAGTTCTTGTTGAGATTTTTTACTTCAACCCTCAATGACACGACTTCTTCTTCAAGTTTCTCATAATATTTTTCTTTCTTTATCATGTGGATCTTGATTACTTATTTTGTTCTCTTTGCTTCTTCAAGTTGTTTTTTCAAGGAGATTATTTATTCTTCAAGGCTTCTTTCTTGTTGACAGAATTTTTCTTCAATCTTGTTTAATTCTTCAGATATTTCCTTAAGATGACTAGTCAAAATATTTTCTCTCTTTTTTTCTTCTTTTACCTTGATTTTTAAATGAGCAACTTCTTTGGAATTTTGAGAACTCTCCTTTGTTTTTATCAATTCTTCCTTGAATGAATTTATTTTCTTCCTTTCTCTTTTGAGCTCACTTAAGGCGCTGACTAGTTTTGATTCAATGTCTACTTCACCTTCTTCATAATCTTCTTCTTCATTTTCAAGGTTTCCTTTCTGAATTTCCATTTCCATGAAGAGCAATCTTTCTAATTCACTCTCACTATCATCATCTTCATCAGATGAGGAACTGTCTTCTGTTGAGTAGAGTCTTTTCTTGAAAACTTTTATTTTATATCCTTTATTGGTTCCCTTTTTATATGTATTTTCTTTCTTGGGAACTTCTTCTTCATCACTATTTGAATTCTTATCATAAGGACATTTAGTAGAAAAGTGACCATTTTTACCACAATTAAAGCACTTTAAGGGAAGCATACCTTTGTACTTGTCAGTTCCTTTCTTCAACTTCCTTACGAAGTTGGCTATTTCTTCATCTTCATCTAAATCATAGTTGCAACTGAGGGTTGGATTTGACTTTTGATTATTATTTCTTGTCTTCTTAGATGCTTTGAAATTTTATTCCTTCTTGGATGGATTATCCTATTATGTTCTCATTTTATAAGTTGTAAGTATCCCATGTACCTCATCGATGATCAACATAGCAAGCTATTCTTTTTCTTCTAGGGATGAAATCTTAGGATCAAATCTCATTGGAAGAAACCTTAGTACCTTTTGAAAAATCATTGAACCTTTGATTTCTTCTCCTAATCCTTTAATAACATTCACTATTTCATCAACTCATAGAAATTAGGCCACAATATCTTCATCTTCCTTCATTTTCAATCGTTCAAATTTACCTATATAAGTTTGAATCTTGGCCTCCTTGGCTTTGGCATCTCCTTCATAGACATTTTGAATTTTGTCCCACATTTCCTTTGCAGAGTCACAATGCATAACCTTGACATATATTGAATCAACCAGGTCACTCAGAATGGCATTTGTAGCCTTCGAATTGTTTTCATAAAATATATTTCCATATTTATCTATTGGGGGAGTGGAAGGTACCTTATATCCATCTACTACTACTTTCCAAACATAAAATCCATGTGCCTGTAAAAACATTTTCATCCTTCTATTCCAGAAGGCATTGTTATGACAACCAAATACTAGTGTTCCATTCTTAGTGCACTCCATGATCTACTTTCCAGTGGTTAGATTTTTTCTGAAGGACCTGCTATGATACTAATTGTTGGAATATTCACCAATACTAAGAGGGGGGTTGAATCAATATTGATCACTTTTTACCACTTTTAATTACATCTTGTAAATATTACATTATCAACAATTTATCACTTTATGATTGCATTCAAGATATCATGAACAATGCATAACATATAACCATAGATACATAGTACACAAACATTTTACGTGGAAACCCAAATGAGAGAAAATCGTGGAATTATTTCTTATATATCAGAAGATTACATTCATAGGAAGAACCAACTTCCAAAATTATCCAACACCAACTGAAAGGAGGCACCAACCCCCTAATTTACAGGCTCCAACTTGAAGGAAGATACAAATCCCCAAATTATCTAGTTCCAACTGGAAGGAAGCTCCAACCCCCTGATTTATAGGCTCCAACCTGAAGGAAGTTGCAATTCCCCAAATTCTTCAACTCTAACTAGAAGGAGGCTCCAACCCCTTGATTTATAGGCTCCATCCATAAGGAATCTCCAACTCCGTGATTTACCAACACTGACTAGAAGGAAGCACCAACCCCCTAATTTTATGAGAACCAACTCAAAGGAAGCTGTAACTCCCATGAAAGCACTGACCTACTATATGAAGACACCAATATTCTTGTCCACCACCCAAACACCCTTGTTTCTCAGGAACCAACCTGAAGGAGACTCTGATCTCTTTCCTTGCACCATCCTACCATGATTAAATATAAATGAGAGAATCAACCTATCATTGTTATTGTCACTGATATTGATATATCACCATCATCAAAACTAGCTCCATTACAACTGATAGATCAAAATCATCAAATTTGGATACACCATAACTGATACATCAACAACATCAACACTAGATCCACCACAAATTATATATCAACATCAAAAACCTGGGTCCACTTAGAAACTGGGTCCACATAAATATCCTAGATCCACACGGGCCCACATATAAACCCGAACATCACTTCTTAAATTTATTTCGAACACATGTTTTAGACCAGTTTTTGGATTAGTCACAAACCCTAACTTCCAACAAGTATAACTCTGTACATGTAATGAATCAATCTCTAAAACTTGTACCCAATCTTCTTCGATGTCTTCTCTAAAATTCCTCCAATTTTTCTCTTTGACTTGTCACTGAGAAACAAATATAGCGAATATGGCATACCTTCCTGAATTCTAGCATATTCTAGAGAGAAAACGTGTACATCATGACATGCGCTCAATATTTTATATGTAATTTTGAAACTTAGATACAAAATTCTATAGATTATTCTTTTTCCAATGAAATTTGTCTCATAGAATTTGGATCCTCTATGTAGACGTTATGACTATTTTACTCGGAACATTTGTTTGAGACTACTTACATGACTAGTCAAAAACCCTATGTTCCACATATTGTATATCAAAACATAAAATGCCCCAGATGTTGAAATTCGAACCATGGGTACCTTAATATTTCTTCTCAACATTTTCCAAGTTTCGTTATATGAATCATTATAGAAAAAAAATTATAGCAAAAATGTAAAGATGACCTTTAAAGAACATACCTTAGAATGCACCATCACAAGACTTCATCTTCCCTTGGAATTTCGCCCTTCTTCACTTCATCTTCCCTCTTAAATTCGTTTTCAATATTGTTCTAAGAGATAAAAACATTGAATGATTAAAATTATAGGTTATTAATGTGTATTTATACCCTTCCAAACACCTTCTTTACTTGACCTTGAGCCGACTTGTAAATTTTTGTTTGCAATAACTTTTTCTCCTTTACTTGACTTTAGGGACAACTTATAACTTCTTGACCTTAGATATGGGGCTTCATTATAACTTCTTGACCTCAGATCTGGGCCTTCTTGACCATACTTCAGGGATTCATCTTTAAGAGGGCATAACTCCTCAACCGTGAGGAACCACGTGACGTGCCACCTACCGTTGGAGATGGCTTGATTAGGACTATCAATCAATGGATGTTTTTCATGCATTTGAAATGTCCTTAATACTCTTTTTCTTCAATAAAATTTGGGCTTCATGACCACACCTCTGGGGCTTCTTAACCACTTATCCATATTTCTAGGGCTTCTTGTAGACTTGATGCAGGAGCATCGTCATCAAAGCACAAGTGGAGGCAAGATAAACACCCCAGTGCATGTTTTGAAGAATTTTTGAATTTCAAAGTTGGCATATCAATGTAATATCTAAAAAATGTTGCAATTAAAGATGATCTTAAATGTTTGGAGGTTGAGCCATCATAGTAGATCGATGGGGAATGTATTTTTCTTTAATGTAGTAGATTGCAGTATAGATTTGAAGTGATTTATCTTATCTGTCTGTTTCAAACATTTATTGTTATAAATCCTTAGTAGTTGATAGCTTTTAATTCGATAGGATAGCACTCAGGAAGTCGGAGGGAAAACTCTATGAGCCCTCTTGTATAAATTTATGTATTATTGCCTAGAAGAGGTTGTTGAAGTTATTCATGTAGTTGTTGTAGAAGTAGTTGAAGCTTATCAGAGTGTATGAACACATGTATATTTTAAGTTCAATGAATATAATAGAGAAGCATTGTTCCAAATGTTTGGTGTTGTTGTGTCTATCTGAGTGAATGAATGGTAGGGTTTTTGTTTACTTGCAATTCTCTATTATTATTTTTTCTTATGCTATGAATGCATTTACATGGTTGAATGTATGAATATCTGAGATATTAGATAAGTTTCAATCGTTTCTCTTCATGAGTTTATGCAAGGAGTGCATATTGTCCGCAAGGAGTGTGTTGAAAAAGTCTATTTCGATGCAGAAGATTAGAAGAGATAACTTGAAATTTTTATTTGCAAGGAGTGCATGTTGTCTACAAGAAGTGCATTGATAGATTATTTTGACTTCGAAGATCAGGAGGAGGAGCTTTAAGATTTGTTTGAGAAGAATTGCAGAAGACCTTGCCAAGTGGGTGTAAGTGGAAACATACTTAAGTTATTTTGTTCAGGAGGAGAAATTGGGTTGAGTAACGAATTGTTGTATGGTGTGCATAGTTGCTCACAAAGAATTTGAGTTGAGAAGAAGACTCGTTGCAAGGTGTGCACATAAGTCAAATTTTGACTAAGTGTCAGAAAGGCGCTCTAAGGAGTCAGAGGTCTCGAAGAAGAACAAGCTCATAAGAGAGAGCGAGCTAGAATTCTTCGTTTGGGAGGAACCTTTTTATATTCCCCAAGTTAACATACGAGATATGTTCCAAGGAAGCAAAATCAATCCATACCGTTAGATCTCGAAGAGTTGCATGGAGGATAGCCATGGAGCATTTTGACACTTCGTGGTTCAGAGTCTTTAAAGTGTTTGAGTAGATGGGATTGTTGCATTCTTCAAGCCGGGAAGAAATCCCATCCGTTGGTTATAGTGGGAATAAGTGGAAGCAGATTGGATAATTCAAAAGGTAGAGTTTTAGGAGTTTGTGCATAAAAAAACGTCAACTTTTCGTGAAGTCACAAGAAGTAGGGAGATCTAGACTATTGATCCAGAAAACACGTGGCAGAGATCCGTGGAGTTCGGGAGAAGAGAAATTCGGAGGAAAGTAAATGAGGAAAAGATAAAGCGCCCAAGGCGCGAAGTAGAAAATCTTACATGAGCCTTCGATCTAAGGAGGAAGTGTGTCGTCAGATCGCAGGATCCATAAATGTGCATCTGAAAAGAGGTAAGAAGCTAAAACCTTGATCGTCGATTGCGGAGACACATGGTGTCATCCCCATCACTTCAGAGTAGAGCACTTGAGGGGGGACACCGAGAGGTGAAGTCCTAAGGTCTGAAGTCTCGAGTGTCGAAGCCCATCGTAACCATCTGTTGGAAGAGGACGTGTGGCTCTCGATCTAGAGCATCGAGTAGAATATACTTTGGGAAGGAGAGATGTTGAAGTGTTTGAAAACTTTCGAATTCCCAACTTCAGAGTAAATCACAGTCGTTGATTGTCGAAGGGTCGTGGACCGTAGATCTAGTCTCGGTTGAGTTTGTCGAGTCGTGAAGGGAGATGGCCCGTGGTCACAGCTCGTGGTCACATTGGAGAATAGTCTAGCATGAAGGCTACTTCTCGTATATTGGTGTTGCTAGAAAAGCCAAAGAGCAGGGTTGTGGGTAAGTTGGACCTACACATAACATCAAAGGGACCTGCGCATAAATTATTTTAGGGTCTATTTGAGGCCTAAAGAGCCGATTTAGCTCAAATATTTGAAGATCCAAGACCAGGAGGTCGTGCAACCCCTAGGAGGGGAGGGGAGTTGCATCAAGTAGTATCAGATCCCACACAGAATTGATTTATGTAGGAAAAGAAGAAAGGAGATGAAGAATATAGTCTGATATCATCAAGTGGTACCAAATACATCAACACAATGCATCCTAGGAGACGTGCGGATCCACCTGTAGCAAATTGAGCGGTGGAAAGGGAGATGAGAGAACTCCGAGTAATATTGGATGCTATGGAGACAACACAAAGGAGAGCACCTGATGTTGGAGACATCAATGATGCAGAAAGAAAAGAGAGAGAAGTTGAAGAAGTTGTAGCAAAGGATGTTGTGGAAGAACGCTTACTGAAACATGTTGTGAAATTGGGAGCTAGAGAAAAAATAGGCATCCTAATGTATGAAGGAAACTTAGATGTTGAAGAGATGTTGTATTAGATAAGATCAATGGAAAAGTACTTTGACTATGAAGACATCGATGAGGAGAAAAAGGTGAAACATATTGTCACCAAATTAAAGGGACATGCAACACTGTGGTGGGATGAACTGTAGGCTGATAGAAGAAGCAAAGGAAAACAAAAGATCAAGAATTGGGATAGAATTGTAGCCAAGTTGAAGACTAGATTCATACCCAAGGAATATCAGATAAATCTATTCATGAGGTTGCAGAACCTGAGACAGAAGGGAATGACAGTGAAAGAATACACAAAGGAGTTCTATAGGTTGAACATCAGGGATGGAAAAAAAGAGAGAGATTATTAAAAGGTTGTTAGGTACATCAATGGCCTGAGATATGAAATCCAAGATGAAATCAGCATGATGACAGTAAGGACAGTGGAGGATGCTTATCAGTTTGCGATGAAAGTGGAGGAAACGTTGGCCAAGAAGAAGAGTCAGCGACGACGAGGTAGAAGCCTAAACGGAGGTAAAGGAGTTCCCATGACAAGGCACAGAAACCCAAGGGTGAGGTTGAAAAACCACATAGTCACTCATAAATAGGAGGAAGTTCCCGAGGAAGACAAAGTGGTGGAAGAAATTATTTTTCTCGAGGAAGAGGAAGAGGCAGAGGAGGAGAGGTGAGGTGTTATGCCTGTGGAAAGATAGGACACATGTCTTGGGAATTCCCTAAGAGAACAAAATAAGGAGGAGGTGAAGCTCACATTTCGGAAGCGCAAAAGAGGAATGTTGAAGCAGAAGGTGCAGAAGATGGGAAATCGTTGATGATGAAGAAGGTTCTTTTGAAGAAAGAGCCAGAGGTTGAAAAACCAGTGCAGAGGAACAGTTTGTTCAGGACTGCTTGCAAGACTAACGATAGAGTATGCAAGTTAATAATTGGCAGTGGGAGCATTAATGACTTAGTATCCACAAAAATGGTAGAGAAATTGGATTTGGAGACAACTACACATCCAAGTCCATATAAAGTCTCATGGTTGCAAAAAGGTCACCGGGTAATGATAACTAAACAATGTCTAGTTGAATTCAAGATATGAGGATATAGAGATGAGATTTTGTGTGATGTAATTCCCATGGAAGTATGTCACGTTTTGTTGGGGAGACCATGGAAGTATGACAGGAATTTCATTCATGATGGGAGGAAAAATACTTATACTTTGGAGAAAAATGGTAGGACACACATGTTGTTGCCAATTGAGGAAAAGAAAGTAAAGGAAGAACCCAACACAAGTATACTTCTCATGAGTGTGAAGGAACTCCTAAGTGGAATTAAGAAATAACAGGAGATGCAGTTTGTTGTGGTAAGGAAACCCATAGTCATCCTTACAAGTACTTATATGGATGATATACCTGAGGAAGTTCAAGAGATGTTAGATAATTTTTCTGCCATAGTAGTAAATGAGTTTCCAAGATCATTTCCACCAATCAGGAGTATCATCCATCATATTGATCTAATGCCAAGAGAAATTATGTTGAATAAAGAAGTGTATAGATTGACATCTCAAGAGAATGAGGAGGTAAAGAGACAAGTCCAGGATTTGATGGACAAAGGTTTGGTCAGAGAAAGATTCATTCCATGTGCAGTACCAACTGTGTTAAGTCCAATGTATAGACTCAAGAGCCATAAACAAGATCACCATCAGGTACAGATTTCCATTGCCAACGATGGATGACTTAATGGATTGTTTAAGCGGATCAAATTATTTTTCAAAGATAGACTTGAAGAGTGGATATCACGAGATAAGAATGAGGGAAGGTGATGAGTGGAAAACAACCTTCAAGACAAATGAGGGGTTGTATGAATGGCTTGTTATTCTATTTGTCTTAACAAATGCGCCAAGTACTTTTATGAGGTTGACGAATGAGGTATTAAAAAAAATTATTGGTAAGTTTGTAATTGTATATCTGGATGATATACTAGTCTTTAGTAAAACTGAAGAAGAGCATTTGAGACATCTAACATTAGTAATGAGAAGATTGCAACATGAGAAGCTGCTGATAAATTTAAAGAAATCCTCTTTTATGAAGACATAGCTCATTTATTTTTGTTTTGTAATCTCTTCAAATGAGTTGAATATGGACCCAAAGAAGGTGAAAGAAATCAGCGAATGGCCATTGTCAAGGAGCATATTCGAGGTGAGAAGCTTCCATGGATTAGCAAGTTTCTATAGGATTTTCATTAGAAATTTTAGTGGAATTTGTGCACCGATCATGGATACGGTGAAGAAGAGACACAAGTCTTTCAAATGGATAGAAGAAGAAGAGAAAAGATTCCATATATTGAAGGACAAGATAACAGAATGACCGATTCTAGTCTTGCCAGATTTCAAGAAGACGTTTCAAGTAAGATGTGATGCTAGTGGAGTTGTAATTGGAGCATTCTTGAGCCAAGTTAATAGGCATGTTGCATATTTAAGTGAGAATATGAATGATACCAAGAGGAAGTACTCGACATATGATAAAGAGTTTTATGCAATAATTCAAGACTTGAAGAATTGGAGGCACTACCTTGTTCCAAAGGAGTTTGTTTTGTATAATGATAATCAATATTTGCAATTCATAACCAGACAGGAGAAGTTAAATCAAAGACATGCTAAGTGGATAGAGTTTATGCAAAATTTCACTTCTGTCATTAAACATATTTATGGTAATGCTAACAAAGTTGTTGATGCATTGAGCAGGAGATGTTTAATTCTGCAGGAATTTCAAGTGAAAACCTTAGGATTTGAACACCTAAAGGACATGTATTATGATGATCCAGATTTTAAAGAGGCATATGAAGCATGTGCAAATCATGTTCTCAGAGACATAAGCCAATGGACAGAGTATCTGATTCAAGATGGATTTTTGTTTAAAGGTTTCCAGTTGTGCATACCAAAATTCTCAATGAGAGAAAATTTATTGAAAGAAAAACATAGTGGGGGTCTAGCAGGACATTTCGGCCATGACAAGACATTTTCACAGTTGAACAATTCATACTATTGGCTAGGTATGAGAGAAGACGTGAAGAAGCTTGTGAACAGATGTAAGATCTATCAGTGTGAAAAAGGTAAATAAACAGAACATTGGATTGTATCAACCATTTCCTATTCCAGAGAGGCCTTGGGATGCAATAAGCATGGATTTTATGTTGGGATTGCCAAGAACACAAAGAGGAAGAGATTCCATATTTGTGGTAGTTGATAGATTCTCAAATATGGCACAGTTTATCCCATGCCAGAAAATTAATGATGCAATGCACATTTCAAACTTGTTTTTCAAGGAAGTTGTGAGACTTCATGGGTTGCCTAAGAGTATGGTATCAGAAAAAGACACTAAATTTGTTTGTCATTTCTAGAGAACATTGTGGAAGAATCTGGGAACAAAACTATCCTTCATCTCTGCATATCACCCTCAAACGGATGGAAAGACTGAGGTGATGAATTAGAGTTTAGGAGATTTTCTTAGGAGTTTGGTCATTGAACATCATAGCCAGTGGGATCAAATTATAGCACAAGCAGAGTTTGCGTACAATGACGCAGTAAACAAAAGTACAGGAAATAGTCCATTTCAGATAGTGTATGGGATGAATCCAAGAGGAGTATCAGAGTTGAGAGATCTGGAGAAGAATGAATTCAGAATCGCTAGAGAAGAAGACTTTGATGCAGAAATGTAGAAGCATCATAATCAGATCAAGGAATAGTTGCAGAGCAGTAGTAAAGAATACAAGCGCAGAGTTGATCATCATAGGAGAAAACTTCAATTTGAAGTTGCAGATCAAGTTCTGGCACATCTCAGGGAGGAAAGGTTCCCAAGGGGACCATACAACAAACTGAAGCTGAAGAAGATAGGACCATGCAAGATCCTAAGGAAATTTGATGAAAATGCTTATGAGATAGAGTTGTGAGAGGGTGTGGATATATCGCCCATATTCAACATTTCAGACCTGTATCCTTATAGGGAAGATGATGCCATAGGATAAGAAGATCAAAAAGAGATTCAGTGGAAAGAGCAGATGCATGTAGCTGAAAAGTCACAGATGGAAAATATCATAGATCAAAGAATTGGTAAGAAGACCCAGAGAAAGACTTATTTTGAGTATTTGGTAAAGTGGAAAGGACACCCAAAGGAATATGCCAGTTGGGTAAATGAAGCAGATATTCAAATGCATGGAAGATCAGTGCAGGAGCTCATGGACAGGAGTCCATGAATTTTTGTCCAGAGGAGTATGATGCAAGAGCATCATCAACAAATCACGAGTGGAGGACAACACAGCACCCCAGCATGCATTTTGAATGATTTTTGAATTTCAAAGTTGGCATATCAATGTAATATATGAAAAAGATTGTAATTAAAGACGATCTTAAATGTTTGGAGATTGAGCCATCGCAGGAGATTGATGGGGGATGTATTTGTCTTTAATGTAGTAGATTGCAGTACATATTCAAAGCCCTTTCTCTTATCTGTATGTTTCGAACATTTATTGTAATAAATCCTTAGTAGTTGATAGATTTTAATTCGATAGGATAACACTCAGGAAGTCGGAGGGAAAACTCTATGAGCCCTCTTGTATAAATGTATGTATTGTTGCCCAGAAGAGGTTGTTGAAGTTATTGGTGTAGTTTTTGTAGTTGTATATGTTGTAGAAGTTGTTGAATCTTATCAAAGTGTATGAACACATGTATATTTTCAGTTGAATGAATATAACAGAGAAGCATTGTTCCAAACTTTTGGTGTTGTTGTGTCTATCTAAGTGAATGAATGGTAGGCTTTATGTTTACTTGTATTTCTCTGTTATTTATTGTTCTTATGCTATGAATGCATTTACATGGTTGAATGTATGAATCTATGAGATATTAGATAAGTTTCAATTGTTTTTCTTCATGAGCTTATGCAAGGAGTGCATATTGTTCGCAAGGAGTGCGTTGACAGAGTTTGTTTCGACTCAGAAGCTCAGAAGAGATAACTTGAACTTTTATTTGCAAGGAGTGCATGTTGTCCACAAGGAGTGCATTGACAAAGTATTTTGACGCAGAAGCTCAGGAAGAGTATCTTTAAGCTTTGTTTGAGAAGAAGTGCAGAAGACCTCGCAAGGTGGGCGCAGGTGGAAACATACTTAAGTTTTTTTATTCAGGAGGTGAAATTGGGTTAAGTAACAAACTGTTGCAAGGTGTGCACAGTTTCTCACAAAGAAGTTGAGTTGAGAAGAATACTTGTTGCAAGGTGTGCACAGTTGCTCACAAAGAAGTTGAGTTGAGAAGAATACTTGTTGCAAGGTGTGTACAGAAGTCAAATTTTGACTAAGTGTCGAAAAGCCGCTCTAAGGAGTGAGAGATCTCGAAGAAGAACAAGCTTAGAAGAGATAGTGCGTGAGAATTCTTCTTTTGGGAGGAACCTTTTTAGATTCCCCAAGTTAACATATGAGATATGTTCCAAGGAAGTGGGATCAGTCTAGACCATTAGATATGGGAGAGTTGCATGAAGGATAGTTGTGGAGAATTTTGGCACTTCGTGGTTCTAAGGCTTTAATGTGTTTGAGGAGCAAGGATTGCCAAAGTCCTCAAGCCGCAAAGAAATCCTAGTCCTTGGTTACAGTGGGGATACGTGGCATCAGATTGGATAATTCGAAAGGTAGAGTTCTAAGAGTTTTGCGTGGAGCAAAAGTCAACTTTTTGCGAAGTCACGAGAAGCGGGGAGATCTGGACCATTGATCCAGAAAACACATGGCAGAGATCTATGGAGTTCGGGAGAAGAGCACTTCGAATGAAAGCAGGTGAGGAAAATCTAAAATGCCTGAGGCGCAAAGTAGCAAATCTTATAGGAGTCATCGATCTGAGGAGGACGCATGTAGTCATATCGTGGGATCCAGAAATGTGCATCCAACAAGAGGTAAGAAGCTAAAACCTTTACCGTCGATTGCGGGGACACGTGGTGTCATCCCCGTCACTTCGGAGATAGATCACTTCAGGGGGGGAAACCAAGAGGTGAATTCATAAGGTTTGAAGTCTCGAGTGTCAAATCCCATCGGAACCTTTCGTTGGAAGAGGACGCACAACGCTCGTTCTAGATCATCGCGTAGAATATACTCCGGGAAGGAGAGACGTTGAAGTGTTTGAAAACTTCTGAATGTCGAACTTCGGAGTAAATCGCAGTCGTTGATTGTCGAAGGGTCGTGGACCGTAGATCTGGTCTCGGTTGACTTCGTCGATTCGCGAAGGGAGTTGGTCTGTGGTCAAATCCCGTGGTCACATTGGAGAAGAGTCTGGCACAAAGGCTAGTATGCATATATTGGTGTTTCCAAAAGCGCAAGAGACCATGGTTGTGAGTAAGTTGGACCTGCAGGTAACATCAAAGGGGCATGCACATAAGTTGTTTCAGGGTCTATTTGAGGCCCAAAGAGCCGATTCGGCTCAGATATTTGAATATCCAAGACTGGGAGGTCACACAACCCCTAGGAGGGGATGGGTGTTGCATCAATACTTCTTCAAAGCATCTTCCTATGAGGGTCATGCTTAAATCTACGCCATAAGGGGACCACTTTGGAGACTTCTTCAAATACACCCATCACTTATAGATGCATCCAAACTTGCTTCAAGACTTCTTCTAGAGTTGACATCAATAACAACCAACTTTCCAACACCAACATCATCATCATAAATATAAATTTAATTGTAATTTAATTTATTTTTATTTATATGATTGAAAATGAATAAATATAAAATTAATTAATAAATATATTAAAAATTATTTAATTCTTTCTTCTTTCTCAAATTATGTAAATATATAATTTATTTTGTTGTCTAATTTATATTCAGTAACTAAATATGTTATTTAATATGATCATACTTTATTATTTTATTATTCTATTTAAAAAAAATTTATTTTATTAAGTTATCATTAGTTTAGTATATAACATGTTTGATTATTAATAGATAAAAATGTTTCATATGAAAAAATAATAAATAAATGTAATAAACCGAAATTGGCATAGTTATGTTATAGTTATCATGATCATACTTTATTACTTTATTATTCTATTTAAAAAAATTTATTTTATTAAGTTATCATTAATTTAGTATATAACATGTTTGATTATTAATAGATAAAAATGTTTCATATGAAAAAATAATAAATAAATGTAATAAACCGAATTTAGCATAGTTATGTTATAGTTATCATATATACAATCAATTTGATTTTGATAGTTAAATATATTATTAAGTATGGTCATATTTTCTTGTTTTATTATTTCATTATTTGATTTATCTTAGCATTATTATGTATTATGTATATAGCTTGTTTATTTATTAACAAATAAAAATATTTAATTTGAAAATAAATAAATATAATAGACCAATGTATCTACATAATACTCATATAGAAATCCATTTAATGTTAATTCCCATTATAACTCACTTATAAGATAACATGACTCACACATAAATTTATCTATGTTAACTCTTATCACCACCCCAGTCATAAGATAGAAGTCCTAAACATCCTAGCCATGAGAGCTATCAAGATATCTGCTGAAGAACACCTAGAACAAGAAAAACACCACCTTACTAAGGTTTTCAAGAACATATGATACAATAATAGAGATATTAAAAGTGAATTAAAAAATCCATGGAAAGAGAAAGAGGTGAGCCACATTGTAGAAATCATCATAACTACAGGAAGATAGCTCACCTCTTTTATATCAAAGGGGTCATAGATAGGATTTCCAGATCTGTGAGAAATAGAGAGATCACAACCTCCTTTAAACCCTTGGTAACCATCAGACATAAATAAAGATCTGTTAAGGACACGTTGGACCACCACCAGGAAACATTTCAAGGAAGACAAGAATACTGATATCAACATTATCAAGGAAGAAGATATAATATTCATCAATATTCATGGAATATGGCATCACAAAACCACTCTTCAAGAATATATTATCATAGACCAACATCTACTACAAATTGGAGAAGCTTCAACAATAATACATGGAATCAAGGGAAACAAAATCATGCAACAACCAGACACCAAGGATTACAACCGAAGAGAATTGATTTTGGATGGATGGACCATCATCAATGGAAAGAAGAATGCAGGAACATAAGAAAATCATATTACTTGGTTTCATCACATTTGAAGCCTTTAATTGCAAAGCTTCGAGGACAAAGCTTTTTGAAGGGGGGTACTATGTTATGACCCAAGGGGGGCATATATAGTGTTAAAAGCATATGATATGACCCCAAGGGGGAGGATCTATGGGCCTAAATGTACATGTAATGTGTAAATATATAGGTAATAAGGTTGGCCTATTGGTAAAGGGGCCTCATGTGCAAGTGTGAATAGGTATATATATAGGTCATGTATTCATTATTGGAGACATGAGAATTGTAATGTATGAAGGTATTTGGTTATTTAGAGGGGGTTCCCCTATCCTTTAAGGATTTATTATGTAACGTATCTATATTGGAGTTGTGCTTCACACTCACATTTTGTACCTAGTGTGTACTTGATCTGTTATTTTATGATATTTCGAGTATTTGGATCATTACACTCTTGTGGTAAATGTTACATTGGAGAAATTGGATGTTTGTTTCATTTAAGGATTAAAGAGCACAATGACCATATTAGGAATGAGTGCATGCACACCTCTACCTTAGCTGACCATTCAAGTGAAACAAAGCACCATGTATGCTTAGAGGGTACCAAAATTCTAGCCAAAAAGGATCACTACTTCAAATGTAGAATCAGAGAAGCAATGGAGATTATCAAACACCCTAACAACCTCAATAGAGATAAAGACTTGGAGATCAATGAGAGTTAGCTTCCATTAATCCAAAACAGAGAAAACATGTAAGTTTGGTAGGTTGGTCTTGTCACTTCTAGTCTTTCTCCTTTTTAGTTAACTTTTCTTATTCACTTATTTTAATTTTTTATTTCATTTTATATTTGTACCTTTTCTTATTTTGTCCTTTAACTCATTCTCTTTCTTTTCTATTGGTTTTTTACGGTTTTACTATTATCTTTTCTAATGTTTTCGGACCTAAAATTCTTAATTTATATTTATAAGTATGCTTTTTATATTATTAATACTTTTTATAATCAATTATATAATTCCCTATGTTTCTAGTACTATTAATATTATTTTTATTTTATTTTTCTATGTTATTATTATTAATTTTATTTTATTTATCTATGTTATTATTATTAATTTTGCTTAGTCTATTGCTTCATACTTTCTTTTGTGTTTTTGGTCTTGGTTTTTCTCTTTGTTTATATTCTCTTGTTTCTTTTTCTCTTACTATATTATCCTTTTTTTCCTTTAATTTTATTATATTACTTTTTTTTTCTCTCTTACTATATTATCTTTTTTTTTTCCTTTAATTTTATTATATTATTTTTTGGTTTTTAAGTATTTTTTTTTTCTTTTAATTTTATTATATTACTTTTTTTCTCTCTTACTATATTATTTTTTTTCCTTTAATTTTATTATATTACTTTCTTTGGTTTTTAAGTTTCTATAGTATCTCAATTTCTTATTATTATTAAAACTAATTCATACTTAATAATATGCTTCTACCATTATTAACTTAATACATAATATACTATATTATTAATATTATTAATTCTACTTTCATATAATAATGTGTGCACAATATTTTTATACTCAAGTTTGTTTTATAATAATATTATTAATTCTACTTTGATATAATAATGTGTGCACAATATTTTTACTATTAATATTTTTGTACTCTAAGTTTGTTTTATAATAATATTATATATTTTTATACTCTAAGTTTGTTTTATAATAATAATATTATGGCTATATCATATAGTATTCCCTTTGCTAATAATATTAATTTTTATTTATATTTTATTTTGTTTTGTTTTTAATATTTGTATTGTTTTGTTCTAATGTGTTTTTATCTTTATTATTATTTTTTTATATTATTAATATTATTAATTCTACTTTAATATAATAATAATGTGTGCACAATATTTTTATTATTAATATTTTTATACTCTAAATTTGTTTTATAATAATATTATTATGGCTATATCATATAGTATTCCCTTTGCTAGTAATATTAATTTTTATTTTTATTTTATTTTGTTTTGTTTTTAATATTTATATTGTTTTGTTGTAATGTGTTTTTATCTTTATTATTATTTTTTTAGATTTTTTTTATACAATTTTTTTTAAGATTTTTTTTTTTTATACAATTTTTTTCCTTTAATATTTTGGTTTAAGTGTATTTTTAAGTTATTATATATTTTTAGGTTTTATTCCTTAAATTGATTTTATAGGTGATTTTATGGTTTTACAAGTTTTCAGTTATTTTTGTATTTATTATCAAGATGACTCTTTTCTTTTTTTTCCACGAGAAAAAATTGCTCATTATATTCAAAAGGATATAATTGTATACAAGTCGGAGTTCAAATACATCCGCGAATCCAGCCAATTTCCCAAATCTGGTCCAACAAATACAGCAAATTCACATATGATCCAACATAAACAGCAAATAGACGAAGCTCTGATATAAATCTGGTCCAACAGCAAATTTCCCAAATCTGGTCCAACAAAATCAGCAAATATAGACGAAGCTCTGATATAAACTAATAATAAATCATTTCAAAGATTTAACTTATATGAATTGCCTTCATGTCCGTCCTCCCAAAATGTATAGAAAATTTGGCTCGGGGGAAGGTGCAGAGCTTTTTTCGAG